>JAQZBX010026294.1:0-29006 GCA_029593785.1 Cabassous unicinctus
AAATTTCTAAGAAAGCTAGCCCAATTAATTCAGCCCGAATAGCCACACGTACATGACAACAGGCCTGACAACCACCAGGGAAGAATATTCTCATTTGGTTTCAATAATCATCTGACTGGACCTACTTTTCTCCATGTTAACAATTTTCTCTTTCAAACTTAATTGCCCTTTGGCGTAGTGGGAGGAACATACGTTAATGTACTCAATTTAAAAAAGGAAGAAAAACGAACTCCAGGAATGTTTTTCTTAGTATTCTTTAAAAGATTAGTGTGTAGATCTTCTTGGCACTGACACTTTCAAATCATTACCCCAAAGTGAAGAGACATAATGCATATGAAAAGAAGTTCCCACTTTACACACTGATCCAAGAACAAGATTGCAAGTTGTGTATAATCATTGATATTTTAATTAGCTTGCATCAAAAGATACCTGACCTTTTGTTACAATCTTTAGGGCGAAATCAAAAGAGCAACAGCTGGTCTTCCTACCCACAGTGAGCATTTAGCCTACACACACCAAAAAAAGGTGACTTTTTTGTTCATCAACATGATTAAGCCCAGATATTGACTGCCTGTGGCAGACTTTGACCAGGAGCTAACTTGTGTGGGAGCTTGATATCATCGTATTAAAGGCTGACAGTGCTTGGTTGCCATGGATTAAATAAGAAAAACTGTATCAATAATGTAACTGTGTATTCTCTCCTGCACGTTAATAAGCTAATTGGATTCTAAGCCATTGATATTTATAATTTCTACATTTTAATTATGAAAATCATCAATATTATAATAGCTAAGCATTTCCTTTAAATATTAAGCCATTAATTGACTTAATTGAGCAGAGTTTTGCTAAAAGCAAATACAGTACCTTGTTTCAACCATGGAAGAAGAAAATAATTTGGAGTATAATATTTTATTTTAATTAGAACAGCTGTGTATTGAGGTCTCTGTGCATTTGTCCTCTGAGAAAAACCCTTCATTCACCTTTCTAGATAAGGAAAATTTTTCCTGATGAAGTTTGCATCGTTACTTGGGGCATTTTTCTAGTACTGTTTTTTATCTTTCTGCTGAAAAGGATTCTATTCTGAGCAATATAAACATTTGGGACTTGTGTTGTAGACATGCAGTATGGGCATGTAAAAGACATCTAGTTCAGCACCATTATCAACTGATGAATAATACAGTGTCCAAGATCAGAAAGTGACTAAGCCAGGACTGGAAACTCAACTTTTTCCTCCCCATCATGCTGTCACTATTTCACAAGCTTCTCTTTAGGATAAGACTTTCCTTAAATAATATTTCTCTTCCTTTGCTTTGGACTCTTAGCTGCTTTGCTAATAGTTGTTTGATAATATGCTGTTCTTCTATTTAAACCCCAGTTCATATTTCCCATTCTGTGCGAGTAGAAAGATGTTCTTTCCTTCAGCACAACAGCAAAGATGAGCAGATATCCATTAAGAAATCATTCTCTAAAGGTCAAGCTTGACTAAAGTGGTCAAATAGCTTCCCTGAGCTTCTGTGCTCAAGGAAAAGAAAAAGAAAAAAAGGATAAGACACACTGCACATAACAAAGCGTTATATGTATTTACATTTTCCAAAGGGTATATCTACATAATTTTCCTTGACTTTTGAAAAATCCACAAGATAAATGCCTCATGTCTAGAATATACATATACATTGGTTTAGAGATTATGAAAACCACTCTTCATACCATAATATAATGTTCCACTTAAAGAAATAATAGGGACTGTAGCACTGAGGAATAAAATAAAGAGCACAATAAATATGCATATAAATAAAAAAAGCTATAAACATCCATCTAAATCACATCATCATATGGCTTAGTGCATTCTACTTCATAACACTGCACTGTACTCTTAACTGCATTATTCTTTTGTTTATACAACATATGGGTTTGGTGTCTTCATTTAGTGATTCCTTCAAATACAAATCCTCCTCCCATATGCACAATCCCTATCTTGAAACAGACCCTTTAGGAATATTTCCAAGAATCTAAGACCTATGTCCTTGGCTTTATACAGCAGAGGTTCTCAACTGGGGGCAATTTAGCTTCCCAGAGGACATCTGGCAATGTCTCAATGTCTAGAGGCACTAGAGGCACAAGTGGGGGAGGGTGTGCTATTGGCACCAATAGGGAGAGGTGAGGAAATTTGCTAAATTTTCTGCAATGTACAGGACAGCTCCCACAACAAGAAATTATCTGACCCCAAATTATCCAGACCAAACAAGCTAAAGCAACAGCTGCTATGAGTTTTTTGGAGTGTTGTGAAGTTTTCAGTCACTTAGCTTATTGACAAATGCATGTTTAAATCTTATCACTTGTGTGGCTATCTAGAGTTATTATGCAAGTTTCTTAGTAAGAGACGTGTGCAGTAGCAAGAACACTGGGCTAGGGGGCCTAGAGACTTGGCTTCTGGTAGATGTAGTTCTCTCACTAGTTAACTGCCTGAACTTGGGTAAGTCACTTAACCTCCCATTTCCTTAAATGCTTCATCAAAAAATAAGAGAACTAAGCTAAATTACTTTTAGAGATCCCTGGAAGGGAAAAACAAATCAAAAGTTTAGAAAAAAAAATTTTTTAATTAAAAGACCTGGCTGTGCAACCATTTAAAAAAATGACTGAAGAGTACATACACTAAATGTTTAATGGTATTTAGTTAATCAAAGAGCATTTGTTGAGCATCCATTATGAGTTTAACACTCTACCTAGTTATATAAAGATATAAAAAGAAGAATTAGAACTTGTACATCTATAGGAGTGAAATAGACCAAAATTTTGAAAACCATTAGAGCAGTGGTTTTTTTTTTTTTTCAAAATGTAATATGCACATCATCACATCAATATTTCTTGAGATCCTTAGTAAAATACAAATTCCTCAGCCCCCAGTCTTCATGGATTGGGATTTCTGGGGATATAGTTCAAAACCTGCATTGTTAATTACCCCCCAAATGATTATTCTGTACACTATAGCTTAAAGCTCACAGAATTAAAAATTCATGAATATGAGAACCCATGTTGTACTGTTTAATTCTCAATTATTTATGAAATGGTATACAAGTTCAGAGACAGGAACACTAGCAACAGGTAAAGTGTTAAGGAAGTCCATAGCAGGCAAAATGGGAGCTTGAATAGATGGAATTTAGAAAGGGAAATGGAAAGGGCCAAGGAAAAATATTCAGCATGAATAAAGGCATGGACATGGGAGTGGAGGAGATGTAAATGGAGTTCAATGAAAAATCCATAGTAGCAGCATTTGTTTTGAACAGAAATAATGGATAAGTTAAGCTAGCTATAACTGTATGGTAGGACCAGTTTGAAAACATCTACACCCACACACACACACCAAAGGGCAACCAATTATGGAAAAAAATTAATTCAAAGATACTTAAACCCAATATAAATGTTGTCTAGGAGAAATGTATTTCAGTGATTTTTAGGCTATATATTCAATTCAAGAAGAAAATGAAATTATCCAATGCATTTAATCTTCTAGATATCAAAGTCTCCTAATTCATTTACTTTCTCAAGTGCACATATTTATTTGCTGAATAAGTCTGATTTCTCTCTAGAATCCACATTATTCTACCTGTGTTGCCTCATATATAAAATGATATTCCTATATGAGTCATTTTTATATACTCTAACATCACAATTTTTACTTCTGAGAGACAGGAGGTAATAGTTTGGTTTCTTCTAAATTCCAAAGACATTTTTACTGGGGCTTGAATTGTTGCTTAATATAAATAATTTCATTTCATAATTTGTTAAATGGGTTATTTCCTGTTTTACTGATTTTTTTTTTCAATTTAATTCCACTATGATTAGAGCATATGCTTTTTGTGACTTGAATATTTAAAATTTGAGACTGTTTTATGGACCAGAATTTGGCAGACATTGGTAAATGTACAATGTGGATTGGAAAAGACTGTGTGCTCTGCTCTTGGGTCGAGTTTTCTATATATGTAAATTAGATCAAGTTGGTTGGTTGTGGCATTCAAATCTTCTATATAGTTTTCTGGGTTTTTTCCTACTTGTTCTAACAATTATTGAGAGAGGAATATTGAAATCATCTAATATAATTATGAATTTGTCTCTCTTTGCATATCTATCTGTTTTTACTCATACATTTTGAAAGCTTTAAAATTAAGTGCATAAATATTTATATTGATAAGATCACTCAATGAATTTACCCCTTTATCATTATACAATTCTTTATCCTTATCTCTGTTAATATTCTTTGCTCTAAACTGTGCTTCATCTAATATTAATATAGTCAACCCAGCTTTATTTGCATTAGTGTTTGCATGGCATACATTTTTCCATCCTTTTATTTTTAAATTATTTGTGTATTTGAAGTGTGCTTCTTCAAGCAGCATACAGCCAGATTTTGCTTTTTTACCCAATATGACAATCTCTGTCCTTTATTTGGAGTATTTAGGCCACTTATATTTGAAATGATTAATAATATGGTTAGGTGTATATCTATCTATCATAATCTTGCTACTTGTTTTCTAAATGTTCCATTTGTTCTTTGCTCCCCTTTTCTTCTTTTCTTGCCTTCTTTTGGATTAACTAAACATTTTTTATGATTCTATTTTATCCTCTTCATTGTTATAACACTTTGTTTTTATTTGGTTGTTGATTTAGAGTTTATAATGTACTTCTTTAACTTATCACAGTCTACCTTCAAGTGAGAGCATATCACACGTAGTATAAGTACTGTATCATAGTATGTTTCCATTTCTCCTCTCCTGATTTTTCTGGTATTATTATCATACATTCTACTCTTACACATGTTCTAAAGTCCACATTACATTGTTATTATTTTGGTTTAAGCAAAGATGATGAGATTTAATGAATACAAGAACACATCTATATTTACCCATGTAGTTACCAGTTTCTATAACCTTCCCTCTATTTACCACTGGTTTCAATGAATTTCATCATAATGTTCCTTGTTGATTTCTTTATATTTCTTGTGATTGGGGTTAGTTGAGCTTCTTGGTTCTGTGAATTTATAGTCTTCATTGAATTTGGAAAATTTTGGCCATTATTTCTTCAAATATTTTCCTCCCCCTCCTCTCTCTCTTTTCTTTCAGTGACTCCAAATATAACTCACTGATGTTCTCTTCATTTTGGATAGATTCTATTGTTATAAATTCAACTTCACAAGTTTTTTCTTCTGCCATTAATATCTAACGTATTTTTCATCTCACACACTGTAGTTTTCATCTCTAGAAGTTTGATTTAGGTCTTTTTTATCATCTCCATTATCTCAACTTTTTGAACATAAGGAATATAGTTGTAATAACTGCTTTCATATCCTTGTCTGCTAACTATAACATCGATATTAGTTCTGGGTAAGTTCCAATTGATTGATTTTTCTCTTCATTATGGATTGTGTTTTCCTGCTTGTTTGCATGCCTGATGATTTTTCACTGGATGCCAAGCCTTATAAATAGTCCTGGATGTGTGCTGGGCATTTTTGTACTCCAAGCTTTGTTTGCCATTCTCTCAACTCCATCTTCTCACTCAGGGAATCTACCAGGGTCTACCTGGGTTCCCCCTGCATGCAATGGGACCTGGAAACTCTCTCAAGGCAATGAGCTGGGGGAACTGCAGGGCTCACCTAGTTTATTTCCCTACTCATGGGGATCACTGTCTTTTGTTTTCTGGTGTCCATTGTTTCACACATTTTGTTCATTTTTTATTGTGTCAGCTGGAAGGGTAAGTTTGGTACTTGTTACTTCATTTATACTGGAAGCACTAGTTCCAATTCAAATGGATTATTTAAAATATATTATAAGGCCTAAAAATTACTTGACTCAATCCCTTTAATTTTATTTTTGAAGTCATATATGAAAATGTCAGCTTTTATTTTAACCATGGAAATAACAGATTTGGTTTTAATGTGGTTTTCACTAAAATCTTAATAGAACCAACATAGGGAATATTTTCCAAATACCACTTCCCTCAGATTCTGATAAGAACCACCATCATGGTATTAGAGCAGTTATTTGAATATCGAACATGGTAAGTAAATTAATTCCTTAAATTCTTTCTCAGGTAATTCTGTGATTCCATGGTGACATAATTCACCTTCTTCCCCAGATAAGAATTACTGGTATATTGATTAAGATTATAAAATCTGCTAATAAATATAAAATTAATGTGTGACAGGATATTATATTTTCCTGAAAGTAAGCTTATAAAATCATCTATTTGGTTAAACAAAACATGTAAAATAAAATATAAGCCTTTATTTTCTTGCATAGATTCATAAGAAGAAATACCATGTAATTAAAATCACTAAGGGAAACCCTTATAATTCATATATTCAATGTTGGTTTCCAAGGGTTATCAAAGATGACAAAGATTCAGTTCCTGCCCTTATTGAGCTAAAAGTATAGAAAAAGAATAAAAAATGTAATATTTTGTCATCATTATTTTTACTCATAAAAATATTTATATTAATAGCCTACAGTTTTGTTTGAAGATGTGTTTGGTAATATTATTAATATAAGCTCATTGATAATATAATCAATACAAGCTTTATTTCTGACACTAATAATACCTTAAGTTTGTATCTGAAAGTCAAAAATTCTCTTTTCCAATACTCCATACTATAGAATTTCTTATACATAGTGCACGGGAGTTGTCGTTCTACAACCATTGTAAAAGTCTTGATAAGCATTTTTAAAGGAAAAATTTTATACCAATGTTACAAAGAATTCATATTTATATAATTTAGCAAAGATACAAAAAGTAAAGTTAGGCACAGATCATCACTATTTTTTGTATTTTTTACCAAAGTAATGCATAAAGATATTTTTTTATAGTCAAACAGTATGTAAATGCAAGCAAGAAAAAAAAATGGCAACTTCTGCTCCACCACTTCTCACTCCCCAAGGCCTGTTCTTCAGCTATAAGCACTTTTAACTCCTTTAGGTATTGTAGCAGTTTGGCAATTTGATATAGTTATGAATTCCAAAAATAGATACTGGATTATGCTTGTAAACTGGTCTGTTCATCTGGGCATGATTAAGTTATGATTAGGGCATTGACTGGGCCACATTAGTAGAACATTGAGCCCCACCCCTTGGTGGGTGCGGGAATCAAATATAAAAGGCATGGCAAAGAACAGTTTTAGCAGTTTTGATGTTGGAGTTCGGATGAGGAAGGAGAGAAGGCCCTGGGAAATGAGACAAGTCATTCACCTGACAGTTCACAGCTGGCCTTGTGGAGAAAGGCAAAGCCTAGAAAGCCTCATAGTCTACAGCTGACCTTGTGCAGGAAACAGGGGAGCTGAACCCAAAGAGAAACAGAGCACCGGGAAGAGAGGAGCCCAAGAAGCCTGAACCCCGGCAAACGTCGGCAGCTGTCTTGCTCCAACATGTGGCAACAGACTTTGGTGAAGGAAGAAACTTATGCTTTATGGCCTGGTAACTGTAAGCTTCTACCCCAAATAAATAGCCTTTATAAAGACCAACTGATTTCTGGTATTTTGTATCAGCACCCCTTTGGCTGACTAATACAGGTGTGATTTCTTGTATTTACCTCCATGTTTCTAGAGAGTCAAATATTTTAAATAAATACTACTTTTTATTTATATTAGAGTTAGACATTATAATTTGACTTCATATCATTTTAGATCAGATGTTCACTCTTCATCACCCTCCACCCTTTCCCTTCCATACACTCCCTTTCCAGTAGAGTGAAGTTACAATTTTTGGTTACACAAGTAGTCAGTGTTTATAACTTCCTAATTAGTCTCTGTTCTTCTACTCTGGTCCTCCTACAATCCATTTTCTGGACAAGCAGAATGTCTTTAAAAACAGGTGACTCAGATGATGTCATTCCTTTTCTTTAGCCCACCAGTGGTCATAATAGTCTCTTTCTTTGGTTAATAACTGACCTTATTAAGTTTTCTTAAATAAACCCAAGAAGGTACAAGTAGTTTCCCTAGTTATTATAATCTAAAAGTTAAAAGAGCCAATCATGATTTCAATGACCAGAATATGTGACATGGTATGTTTCTTTAGAACAGCAGACAACAATAGCAGAGAAGTGCATTGTTCGTTAGATCTTCAAAAGGCAATAAAAAAACAAAACAGAAATATTCTAAAATCATTTTATCATCCCAGAATCCACTTACTGTCATCATTTTTGCTCCACTCAACATTGATCAAGAATTTAACATTAAATATTCTGTATTATTATAATGCATTTATACATGTGAGTCCAATCCCCTACATAAAAAATAAATTCTTACCCTAAAGTCCATTTTTACAGGGATAGAAGAAGGAAAATGAAAAGGTGAACAGAAAAGCATGGTCTTAGCACTCCTGTAACTCAATCAAGTAGGATAGATGACCTCAAACACATAATTACAAGTGTACTTACTATTACAGAAGTGGACGTTTAGTGTTTGAGGGAGGGGGGTGGAATTGAAGGGACAATGCCTGTCTGAGCAAGGGATCATCTAAACTGAGACCTAATGAATGAATAAGAGTTACCAGAATCACCTTGGTAAAGGAGAGAGCTGAGTGGCATGTGGGAGCAAAGGGGAAAATTAAAGCAGAGGAAATAGCGTGATGGATGAAAAGAACATGACATGGTTCTGCCATCACATAATGCCTTAATCTTTTTATGTCTACTACCTTTGAAAACCCACCTTTTTCCATAACCACAAATTGGCATAATTTTATTATTAAAATTTTACCTTATCATAAAAGGTAAACCCTATCTAAAAGAGCACCCCAGTTACTCTCTCTTTTCTTGCTATATTTTTCATCCTAAGAAAACTGAAATGGCAAACATTGATTAGTGTTTTTTGTGTTTTTTGTTTTGGTTTAGTTTCTTGTCTTTCTCACCACCACCACCAGCTCACCCCACAAACTGAAAGCACCATGAGAACAGGGTCTTGGTTTGTTCTTTTTATTTTCTCCATTGCTGTAGCCCAGGAACCTAGAACAGTGTTAGCATGTATCAGGCCTCTATGATGGGAATTCCAGTTACCTAATTTCAGCCTCTGTATTGTTAATAGCCAAGGATGTGCACAACATATCATCAAGGGCTTACCTTGGAAAATTCTATTAATTTTTTTCCAAAAATCCCAAATGAAGCATGAGATTCTATTATGTATCTCTAATTTGTCATCATTATTTCTACTGATAGCATTTTTGGAATAACCCAAAGATGACAAACTTCTAGCTATATTCAAACACAAGTCAAAGATATATATACTACAAATTGCATAATTTGGTCCAGATAATCTTTGGTGTGCATGCTGACGTTTGTCTGTATTTTAACTTCAGGTGAATCTAAATAATGCCAAAACATCCAAATAAAAAGAAATATAGTGATCAATTACCTAGACTTTTTGGAACACTGCACTTCACATCCACTGATTTGGTCATGTCCAATTATTAAATATTATGTAGATAAAACAAACCATGTGCTGGGTTTTTTCTTTTTGTTTGCTTGCTTGAGTTTTTTTCTTTTGTTTCGTTTTGTTTTGCTTTGCTTTTGGTTTGGTTTTTGCCAATTTCTACTTTTCATACAGATATATTTGTGCCAAGATGAAAAATCCTCAAGACAGACAAAAATAGTATATGTAAATAAGGCCCAATTTAGTAGGTACAATGATCCCTATTGTAGTTTTTTATCCTACCAGTAACTTTGAGTAAATAACTTGCCATGCCATAGTTTTTTCATTAGTCAGTGGCAAAAATGTCCACTTGTTTCAGTACTGTGACAGGAATAAAGTAATAAAATAGATCTGAAAAGATGTCAACTATTTGAGAGTATTACAATTTATAAATGTCTGACATTGTTATTAGACGGTATCTTTTCGTTGGCTTACAAACATATATAATAGGGTTTTCCTGCTACAAATTCTCAAATGCTCAGGAACTTACAATAACAGCTCTCCTCATCTTAGGTGCTATGCTTTTATATGAAAGATTATGAACTGCCTTAGTTCCAGAGCCATGCATCAACGTGGCTGGGAGATTATTGTTGTTGTGGGGGATTATTCCATACAGTCTACAATTTCTTTATATCCAAATGTTTCCAACCTCATAGTGTATAGATTCCACTGTGGTGCCAAAAAAAAAAAAAAAAGCAGTCACTTTATTAGGAAATGGAATGTTTCTGATAGTTTTTTATGGCCCAAAAGACACTAGAGCCTTTTTCATCACATTTCCTTTGCAAAGAGGTATTTTTATAATTATTCTCTTTGAGACACCAGCATCTGTTCAAAATCCAGTATGACCTCTAGGTCTAAGGACAACTAGGTATTCCATCTATAAAGTGATTATGTCCATACTAATTTTCATGTATTTTCAATGACTTGATGATGTTGTTTTTCATTAAATAATAAGTTTTGGCATTGTGGAAACAAAACATGCAGTTAACATTTGGTCAAAATTAGAATTGAATTTTCTTGTTTGTTTGTTTATTCTAGGGCTTAGTCCTCTGGCTACCCTAGGTTAATTTTCAAGGTCAGTGAACTGAGGCATACTTCTAACAGAGCTTACAGAGAGAATTTTAAAACATTCCCTCTCTCACAAGCTCCACCTTTCTCCTTGGCACCAAAATATTGGTCATGTTCTATCTCAGTATCCTGTGGAGGTGGCCAAGATGCACACTTAGGGGTGAGCCACAGCCTGAAGAAATATGAGACTAGTGCTGTGAGGTTGTATTTACAACTAATTTGCCTTTTTATTGAAAAAAGTACATGGTTCTGATTACAATGTAATATAAGTTCATATGGAACAAAATTTGGAAAATACAAAAAAGGCTAAAGAAGTAAACAAAAATTACCCACAATCCTACTAACCAGACAAAACTAAATTTTCATTTTGTTTCTTTAATGTTTCCTTACTGATTCACTACCTGAGCCAAGAAACCTGTGCTAATTCCTCTGATGTTTCACCTCATGTTGATTTTATTTGTAATAGCAGATTACTTGTACATATTAAGTCCTATGAGGTAGGTTCTTATTTTAGAATATATATGTTCAGAGTTCCCCATTACCAATAAAATGTATTTGAGCCAGAACCTGTAAGGTTCAACAGATTAAACTAGGAAGACTGCTCCAATGCTGAGCTGATGACAAGATGTAAAGCTAGAAAAAGAAAGAGAGGTGTGCTCCAGTTGAAAGTAAACAACAACGACAGCAGGTAAAGTATGTGGGGCCTGAAGTCTTATGAACCTGGATTCTTATCTTAGCTCTGACATCTCACTGTGTGACCTAAAGCAGGTTAATTTCTCTAGGCTTCTGTTTTCTCAACTGTATAAAACAGACATAATAACAGTACCTACCTGAGACTTAAAAGAGGTAATACATGGAAAGCACTCAGAACAGGGCCCCTCAGACAGTAAGCCTTCAGTAAATCTTGGCTGCTGGCGGTAGCAGTAGTACATTATTTATCAGGCGCTGAGCTAAATGCTTTACATACGTTGCCTCATTTACTCCTACACTGTCCTGCAAAGTAGGATTAAATGAGAATGTATTCAGAACACTTTATCACTCACAAGCTTGAATTAAAAATGAGGAAACTGAGGTTGAGAGAGATTCATTATCTTGGCCAAAGCCATAGAATTTGTGAGTGAGGGAGTTTGGATTCTCACCCAGGATTTGTGAATACAAACAACACTATTGCTCCAAGGATAGCCTAGGGACCATCAATAGAATCAGAATCTCTGAAAGGCACCTAAGAATCTGCACATTTAACAAGTCCCCCAAATGATTTTAGATGCCCCAGTATTGGCTCTTTTCTATTTAGTGGTCTAGTGGGAAAATCAGTATACGTCATTATTCCAGGAGAGGGCTAACTTCAAAAACCTCAGTTTAACTCAGAAACTCTTAAATTTTACCCAGGGCCTTGTACAAAGCAGGCCCTAGGAAAATACCAATAGGTAATCCTGCAGCAGGTAAAAAATTTTGCTCCAGGAAGAGACCAACAGGGGTAGATGTAGAGACAAGGCTACAACAAATGCCTGCTTTCTCCCAGCCAGACATAGTGTATCTGTTAGCATGTGATTGACTTTTATCTTAAACTTGATGGATTGATACATAGATTTAATTATATCATGTGTTGTCCCAACAATACTGCTTTGCAGCTATTTTACATTCAGCCTGGGTGCCAGATTGAATTAAATGGTTTTTTTAAAGCCTATAAAGCAGGAAAATATCTTTCCCTGGTTGGTATTTTTTACATATTGGTTACTAAGAGTCTGTAAGCTAAAGCGGGTTGTAAAGTTCATTTGCTAGTGAGAAAGCCAATTTGACTTTTATAGCTATTAATTTTTTTTATGGGGCACAGAGCAGAATTACTAGTGTTGTGCCTAACTTGGACACCTTGTAGCTATGGCATTGAGGGCACCTCCACTTGGGAAGCAATTAGCCTGACCATCTTTAAAAAGACAAAGGATCCAATACAAACAGCTTCCAGGTTGTGGCCCTAAGATCCAACCATATGCAATGATACCTACTATGAGCCACACGGAAAAATTACTGTTACTGCTTTAATACCAAATGCAATATATTATAGGCTTCAAGTAATAGCTGATAGAGTGAAAAGAACCTGATTGCTTAAGAAAAGGTATTGTCACAGCTGAGGCATCCCAAAAAAATATTCACTCATCATCTGTCTTGTGTGCCTACTTTGTGCCATGCACTGTTTTATCAACAGAGTTTAGAGCAGTGGGAGGGAGGGGAGGAGGAAACAGGCAAAGGGTCTGCTTTCATGGATTTCATATTCCAGAGGAGAAAGACAGACAATAAACAAATAAAAATATATTTGTAAGGTAATGCTAAGTGCAATGATCGAAAATAAGGCAAGGTAAAGAGTAATTGGAGGGAGTTCTCCTTTAGACAGGGTGGTCAGGGAAGGCATCTCTGATATAAGATGACATACTAGCAATTATATCATCCACCTCACATAAGTAGGAATGTAGTTATATGTGTGAAAACTGTTGCTAGTCAACAAATAGAGTATAACTTATTTTTATATGGCACTTTATACATTAACTTGTTTTGAACTTAACTACACCCCTTTTTTCCTTCCTTCCTACCTTTCTTCACTCAGTCTTTCATTAACTATTTACTGACTGTTTCCAGACAGGCACTGGAAAATTGTGATCGCTCATAATTACGGAGCATTTATTAAGTGCCAAGCATTATGCCAAGCACTTTACAAGGCTCAGTAGGCTGGTAAGGCAGATATCATTATTTCCACCATAACTCATGAGAGGTGACATTTAGATGGGTTACACAATGCCCAGGTTCACACCTCTATTTAGTACTACAGCTAGGACTTAAGCCAGGTTTCCTGATCCCCATTCTAAAAGTTCTCCTTAAACTACAACATACAAAACCTCAGGTTAATTTCCTTGTCTTCTTTTGAGACACAAGAGATAATGTACATACCAGAATAAATAGACCTCATTGCTAAATGAACTTCAGAAGGTTACATAACTTCCCCTTCTGCCTTCAGGCAAATAAATTGGTATGAGTCTCATTTATACATGAGGCTTTCACCAACAGAGTTCAATCACCTCAAGAAACAGGCTAGTAACATTATAGTTACCAGATGTCTGAATGGATGATCCCTCTAATCAGAAATTGTCAGCAGGACTGGGAAGAAGGGTAGGGGACTGTTTGGCTTCCTTTCCTCCCACCACTCCCATGAGACCATCTTCTCTGTTATCATACTCCTCCCTCATGCCCCTTCAGATCTCACTCTACTCCCATCCAGACAAGTCCTTGCTGTCACCTGTAGAAATCCTACAATAGAAAGCCTCTCTCTTGCCCATCTACTCTGAATATGCTTCCTGGAGCACATGCTGCTCTCCAGAATGGCTGTCCAACTTTTATACATGAAGATCAAAGATCTCAAGACTCCAACCTTTCTTGGGGATTTAATTTGTAGAATATTAAAGGAAAGAACCTCAGAGGTCATCCTAGGCCAGTCTCTTCCATTCACAAAAGAGAAAACAGGAATCCAGAGAGGATACACAACTTATGGCTCATTAGTCCTTCAACCAAACTAGAACCTAGGTTTCCTGCTCTGAGTCAAATGTTCTTTGTATATTTCCACATTGCTTTTTTAGGTCTTAATAATGGAAAAGAAAGGCTTTCTAATATTATTATTTAGGACATTTGCTACAAGGCTGAAAGAAGAGATATTTGGAGGATTTTTATTTTTTGGCACTTCTCAAGTCAGCCATCCACTCTGCCCATCCATAGAGTAAGTCCATTTCGAACATGCTGTTCATGATGGTTGGTTTTCTCTACATCTTATTGAATGATGAATCCACATGGCATTTCCTAGGTCTATACATTTGTTGTATGGTGACTCTGATAAAGACTGGGGTAAAAGAAATTAGGATGTTTTCTTATATGTAATCACACACATTTCATTATAAAGGACGGTAGTTATTTCAAAGTGCTATAAAATCACCAACCTACTATTCATATGATCAGCATAATTAACATCATCCTTCACTCTGAAAGTGACATAACTGTGACACAAAGAAGGGAAGATCACACAGCTAGCTGGTGAAAGGGAGAGGACAGGAACTAAATTCAAAACATTCTCAGCCTGATATGAATTACTCAGGATTATTTTTCTGATACAGGAAAAGAAGAAGGTAATAATAATTACAAGATTTATTGTACACTGAGTATGTGCCAGGAAATGCCCTACTTCATTTAATCCTCACAACAGCTCTGTAATACTCTATAAGTGTTAGTATTATCTTTATTATACACATGAGAAAATTCAGGCTTAGCAGACTGAATGTCTTGCCCAATGTAATAAATTTAGTAAATGGCAAAGCCAAGACTTAAACACAAATAGTCTAATCCCACAGTCCCCGCTTAGCCACTATTCCACATTGATAGTGAAGCCCTGTCTTGACAGCATAAATAATGGATCTTAGCAAGCATAGAGCCCATCACAACTCATAACTAGTCTCCCTATCTCTAGTGTTCTTTCTAAAATACGAGTGCCACCACCTCCCTTCACTTTCCTGTATATCAAGTTCCCGTGGGCTATTGCTCACTCTGTGCCTCCTTCCTCCCTACCTGTATGGGGCAGAATTTTGGCTCTGTGGTGCCACACTGGTGACTATATCAGGCTACAGGGAAAAAAAGAACATTGCACATGTAATCAAGTTTACTCATCAGTGACCTTAAATCATAGGAGCCCTTAAAAATAGAGCCTTCTCTTGACTGGGGCAGAAGAGGAAGTCAGAAACATGGGACGGATGGGGAAGTCAGAGAAATTCAAAGTAGGAGTCCATGTGTCATTGACAGCTTGGAGATGAAGAGAGAAGGAAACAGGGATTTCAGTACTCTGGCTACCAGGAACTGAATTCTGCCAACAACCAATGAACTGAACCTCAGATTAGAACAGCACCTCCAACTGAGACTTTGATATTCACCTGGTGAGACCCTAAGCAAAGGATTCAGCCACACCCTGTTGGGACCTCTGACCTACAGAAACTGTGAGATAATAAATGGGTGCTGTTTTAAACTGCTAAATTGGTGGTAATTTGCTACAGCGCAAGAGAAAACGATTTCGCTCCATTCTGGCTTGTAAGTATCTACTCTTCCTTCAAGGCCCAGCTCAAATATTACTTCTTCTATGAAGCCCTCCAAGTTCCACTCCCTGCCCTTTGTTATGCTTCATAATTCTCCTATTTGCTCTCTAATAGGTCTTTACAAGTCTCTATCATGTTATTAATTCCTCTGTACTGTGGTTTAAAAAATGTATGTGCTGTCTCCTCCTGTAGAATGAGCTACAAGATAGCAGGAATGAGGCTGTACTTATTTGTACCCCAAGATCTGAACATAATGCCCATCACAAAATATCATTCTTTAAACATTCATTAAATGAAAAATGGATGAGTAAAGAGATGAATGGATGAATCTGCATAAGCAGGAAAAGAGTAGAACAAAAGAGTTTATTATCAAATGGGATAATAAAAACATAGTTCAACTTAAAAATAAAACTCAAAATATTAAAAGTGTGTGCAGTTTTCCTACTGTCTCTCTTTTCAGCCACTAAGACTTCTTCTACTCTTCAAAAAAGTTAAAAAAAAAAACTAATGCTTCTCAATTTTACACTGGAACTATTCTTTGTAAGAAAAATGAGGGGAAGAGACCATTGCAAAGAAGAGCATATTTTTCATATGCAAATAAGGCATTACTCCAGACAAAGAGTCCTAAAACA
Source organism: Cabassous unicinctus (assembly GCA_029593785.1). Lineage (NCBI taxonomy): Eukaryota > Metazoa > Chordata > Mammalia > Cingulata > Chlamyphoridae > Cabassous > Cabassous unicinctus. The sequence continues at coordinate 16,266 of JAQZBX010026294.1, forward strand.
AAGAAGATTCAATATGGTCCTTGCCTTGCCCTTCATCTGGGCAGATTTCACTTTAAAACGAATCATGTGTCTGTGCATGTTGTTTACTTGTGAGATGCAATCTGTTGGAAAAACAAAAGCATGTCTGCAATCCAAAGACATGCTTAAATCCCACCACATCCTCTTGAAATATGTCCAGCCTACAGCCCGAAGCTGCGTGGGCACCCCCACCCACTCCAGCTCCCCAAGGAGCCATCCCCATAACAGGCAGCCCAGGCAGTATGTAGAAGGGCACAGGCTGTGCCGCCGGGGGTGGGCACCACCACAGGCCTCCCGGCCCACCCTTCAGGGGAGGAAGGGCCCTTTGGAATACGGACCTTTGTTTCCTTCCCTTCTCTAGCCTCTCTTTACTATAAATGAATCTGTGCCTTCATGCCACAGCTCTTCTTCTCCCATTCAGAGAATCAGTTACTGTGCTTTTAGAGCTGAGTCAAAGAACCACCCTGTGACTTCTATCAGCTACAAAGTGAAGACTGAAGTCAAGAAAATAGTCTACAGAGGGAAACCTTTCCCCAGGAAACTCTTTGGCAATGCATTTTTCACCAATCATTAAGGTGAAATAGACAGGATTTTATGGGCCATTAATAGTGATTCAAAATCCATCCAGTCAATCCCCACATCCCATGTTGCTGCTTCTCCCTAATTCTCTCCCATCAAAAAGTTCATCAAGATATGTCCATTCCTTTGCCATGTAAATCACTATAGCTGGGCTTCTTAAGGAAAGAGAAATGTCTGTCAAACAGTTTCAGGCTGGATCCTAGATGAATGAGCTCTTAGGAGGAAATGCCAAAGGTTGAACTAATCCAAAAGTCCACTTCTCTCCTTGCCAGGGGTCAGGTCCATGAAAATATCCATGTATGGGCCCATAGAGAAGTGTGTACTGCCTATCCTAATTCCTGCCAGATTTATGAAAGATTAAGTCCTGGTCTTAGTTGATGGCATAAGCCCTTCCCTTCTGATTATATAGGTCTGACTTGTCCTCTCTAGGCCAGCAATAAACTAGACATTTTGTAAGGAATAGATTTATTTTTACTTAAAGGACAAAATATTGCAGCAGAACACCAGGTGCATGAGCCAAAGATAAACAAGATCCTGAACACAGCTCAGACACCATTTGAGCTTCACTGAGCACACTCTCCCCTCCACCTCCAACCTTCCCCCCCTGCCTCTGTCTATTGCCCAGTTATCATGGATATATCAGGCTTTCTGTACCTGGAGTGCTTCAAAGAAGTGAGCTCAGAGGCTGGTGCTCTGTATGTGAGGTGACAGGTCAATATATGGTCCCTGGCAACAACGTCCCAATCAGGTCACTATGCCTCATTTGGAAGCTGCCACTCAAAGTGGCTTCACCCCTTCCTACCCAATGGCAATTATTTCTTCAGTCACTAATGAGAGAGGAGAGAGCAGTTGGATCTGATATTAGCCAAATATCAGGTTGTAGGAAAATTTCTATGCACTGTAGGGGGAAATTCTGTTATGAAACTACTGTAGGGTAGGTAATTTCTGAGATCATTCTGGTACTAACTGGTATTACAAAAACAATAATTAAAGAGAGGTTCAAGCAGAATAATACATTTACCTGTGCCTTACCTCTGCATTGTCTCTCTAAAGCAGTCAGTGCTAAGTTTCTTAGAGAGACCCTTATTTGGGCAAAGGGCAGGGGAGAAGTCACTCCACTATTTCAAAAGGAATACTGTCAAGTCTGGTCAAGTATGGAAGAGAAAGATGGGGCAGGTGAGCCTCAGAAGCAGATCCTGCAGACTACTACCATGGGCAAGTCCTGCAGGTGTGCTCTTTCCAAAAGCTTAGCATCTCAAGGGGAAAAGGGCCAGTCCTTGAGAGGACAGTGACTGAAGTTTATTGCCGTCACTATATCCATGGTATGGGGATTCACAAGAAGCATGGAAATAGCTTTCCTGTATCTTTAACATACCAGAAGTACTGGTGTTTTCTCTCACAGCCTGAGATTTGGCACAGGTGCATGCAGGTCTGCAAAAACATATGGCTAGTGGAAAAGAAGAGTAACTCTGTTCCTGACTCAGGATAAGAAAGAGCTGAGGAGTGAGGGAAAGCAAACGAGGTTCCAAATCTGGACCCAGGAACAGCAATCTTGGTTTACTCAGCCATTCATTTATTTATTCATTCAGGGAACAAATATTTGTTGCATGCCTACTCTATCTCTGGTCTCTTAGTGATCCATAGTACAAATTAGTGCATAAAAGCTCTGAGAAATCCTGAAAAGAAAAAAATTATTTAAGCCAAATTCCCCAAATTATTTAATCCTTGAAATCCTATATTTTTGCCTTCTAAGAACACTCAGAACATCTCATAGAATTACTGTTCCCTGGGCCACAGTTTTGGAAATGCTAATATAGAATAAATTGTACTAGATTCTCATTAAAGGGCAAATATATGGTCATATTTATCAAATCCTTCCAATGTTTTCATAAAATCCTGAGATAAGGAATTGCTCTAAGAATCGCAGCACAGGGATACCTTGGTTAGGAGAACCCTGGTATCAAGAAGCAGGTGCCAGCAGAGGCCGAATTAGCAGCATATCTAAGAGAATACTGAGTGTGCCTTTGTGAGAGGCAGTGGTAAGCTCTCAGCCTGACCTCTAGAAGATGACATAAGCTCAAGGTACACATTCAAACACACTCAGCATAGCCTCAGGAAATCCCAGGAGAGCACCTTGCCAGAATTTCTGGTCATATTCAATGTTATCATTCAGCCAATGATCACAATGAGTACCTGAAACACATCAACTCTTGTGATTTTCACAACCATCAATCCTGCATTATTCTCATTTAATAGATAAAGAAAGTCAAACATATAGAGGTTGCTTGATTTGCCCAAAGTTGCACAGTTACTACATGATAGAGCTGGTATTAAAATCCTACTACATCGGCCTCCAAAGCCAATGCTCTGTGTCAACTTTTTACACTCTCTAAGACAAAGCTCCACAGGTGCCCAGCAGTATCTACAGAGCCTTCAGTCCTTTGACCTCAAAGCCTGGTATAATCTCACTTTCCATCAGAGGACTAGGTGCACAGAGGGCCTGGACCTGTAGGTGGGGGGCCATGGCAGATCCAGCTTTAGTCATTTACAGAAGATACAAGCTGAGGAAACCAAGCTAGAGCTGACAATTCAGCCTTTAAATAAGAAAGCTTGTTTTCTATAACCTAGGAAGAAATTAATCTAAATGACTATGAATAAAATTAACAATCACAAAATGCAAACCAGAATTTTAAGTCTCTTAATAGCATCTCCCATGCTTTAAAAGAAATGTACTTGAATTGATACTAATTCTCAAAGCATTGTCTACTCTATAAAATCAATAATGCATACTCAATAAAATAATATTAACTGCATAAAACAAATTAGATCCATTTTCTATGGGACTTTTAGCAATGTGTGGCATAGTTAGTCATCGTATTCAAATGCATAAACTAACTGATTTACAGTCCTAAACACTGTGTAATGAAAGTGTATGTTGGTGCTGTCAAAATCACACACACTTCTGGAAAGCTAGCCTTACCACCTACCTCCCCTTGCCCAGAGGTCCTTATTGCATTTATTTAATTATAACTTGTTTTGCTCTCTTACGGATAATAAGCTGTGATTTTCTCTGCCCTGAATGTTAGTAGTGCATTGTAACCCTAAATTTTGAAACATTACCTCTTAATTAAGAACAATAGCTACCTACATGTATATGGATTTACTGCTTCTAATATTTTAATAAGAAGAAATTTTGTTCCCTTTCAATTCTCTTCTTCAAAGTAGCAGGGGTCTACACTGAAGCCCTTCATGCAGCCATTGAAAGTCTTGCCTCACAACATCATACCACTCTCTTCTTCTTGTAACTTATCTCCTCCTGTTGGCATCCTCCATTCACCCATGTCTTCCATATCCTTCAAATCACTTCTGTCCACACTTCTCATCCTCCCCTGAGCTGAGAAAACTCATTGAATTTACTTCTCATTTGGTGATTAATCTTACCTCCTGGTGACAATTACTATGGCATTGTCTTATATTGCCATTAGTTTTTATAATTTTGATTAATATTCCATGAATATATTAGGCAGAATAGGCCTGTGGTGTCTAATAAATCTCTGTATCTCAATTGTTAAATTCTTCATAAAATTATTTCTCACTCACATAAAGTTCAAGGAGGATTTCTGAGGTCTCTTTACCACTCCACAACCCAGAGATCCAAACTCATTCAAAATATGATACTGTCATCTCAACACCTGACCTTCAAAGATACCATAGCATGGGAAGAGAAAACATGGTGGTAGCTTTCTCACTTCTTCAATTGCCCAGCCCTGATATAACATACATCACACCCACTAACATATAATTGGCTAGAACTAGTCACACAGTCCCACCCAAAAGAAAGGAGCTGGGAAATGTAGTATTCACATATTTTCCAAAAGAATAGGGAACGTGTTACGAATGGGCCCTCATAGTCTCTACCACAGTCAGTTTAAATCATGTCTCCCAAATAGACTGTGATGCTACCTGGAGTTAAAATAGCACTTTGGTTGGTTGGTATCAGGGGTTGTCTGAGCCCTCCAGGGTCTTTATGTGCAAGGAACTCATTCTACACGTTTGGAATTCTGAAAGTATTCCTAGAACAGTATCTCATACGTCTTAAAGCCACCTTAGAAAATATCTGTGGATGGATTGAATCCGAAGACTGAGAGGCAAAATGTCATATCTGATCAAGTTGTGCCTCTTCCACTGCTCTTTGCTCCATTTTCTAGCTGCAGAAAAAGTGCAGCTTACAAGACAAATGTGTGTGGCAAGGATGTCAGGATTTCTTGTGGCTGTCTCAATCAACTACTTATGAATGCCACAACTTTGAAACTTCCCACTTCAGTGCTTTGTTTTCTAGAACAGAATAAAATCAACAGTGATGGACAAGGTCCTACTGAGGAGAAAATGAAGTGACAAAACCTGGCAAGAAATATGTTCATGATACAATACAACAGCATATATCCCCTGAGCTGCCTTAGATAAAAAGGCACAGATTTGAGATACTGTTTTCCCCATAAACAGATGAGGAAAGTGATACCTGGAAAGGTCCAGTTTCTTGGTCATAGTCAATCACCCAAGGAAAGCCAGGGAGAGTACCTGCAAGGTTGCATGCGTGGAGCCATTCCTATCAAATCAGATGATGTTCATTCGTCACTGAGAGCTTTAGGGGCAAATGGATCAATAAGTACTTCCCTTTGGGCCACTTTCCCACTGTGTTGGATTTATATCTGCAAATGTTTAAAGAGTTCCCATTTACCTGGGGTTTTATGACTTTGTTAAAATTGCCAGAACTGGGAGAAAACTGCCTTTATTCTGGCTTCTCCTCCTGTAGGGAGCAGTCCAAAAACCATGTCATCTCAATCATAGAACAAAAATGCTTTGAAGTAAAACAAATGCTGTTTTTCCTTTAAAAAGCAATTTTGTATTGCCTGGAAAAGTCAGACAGTGACTTGCAAAACCTTTTCTTTTAGGTTGTCTAGCTTTTGTCAGAAGAGGATGGATCACTGCAATGGATTTTCTGAGTGCCTCATCCAGGTCAGCGTGAAAGACTGGGGCCTGATTCCAGAGCCCATGACACCATGGTCAAGTAGCCTCTGCAGGTCACGTGTCTCATTTTTAAAGTTGGGGTTTATACTCTCATTCTTTTTATATAATGAACAGTATAGATCATGCATCACTTTTATAAACCATCGTTGATGAACATTGTCTTGAAGGTAGTTGGGAAGTAAAACAATGGCACATTTATCTATAGCTACTTGATAACATGGCATTGAATTTTTTAGATGATATAAATAAACTTTCCCATTTCAACTGATATGTTAATTCACATGCAAATGCATACCCTCCACAATATATATTCTTTCATGTTAGCAAATAGAGAAAATCCGTAAGTTTTTGTTTTCCTTTTTCCTGTTTTTTCTCCTGCAGTATACTTCAGCCTATACCTGGCTTTCAAGTAATGTACATATGTATGGAAAGGTTTAAGAAAAAAAAAAAAAAAAGGAGAGAGAAGAAAGGGAATGCTGTTTTGCAATTTATCAAGACAGAAATATTGGCAATTCAATTTCATAACAAAAAAGCAGTGAATGTGCTTGTTCCATGTTATAATTCTTTCTCTGTGTAGTGTATTCCTTTTCTCTCCTTGGAATCCCCTTGTTTAAATGTGTTTTCAGATTAAACATGTTCATTGCTGAAAACAAAATAGCATTCATAATGTGAGAAAGGTTGCAAGATGTATTACTAAACCCAACGTGGCAAAGGCATTCTGAATTTGAACAAGTGAATTATGGAGTTTTTGATTCTTAATCAACTGTTTGGAAACTATTAACATGTTAAGGGGCATCTTTCACTAATGTCTGCATCATTTGCTTCCATTAAAAAAAAAAAAAGTCAGCTTCTTTAATGGATTTAACACATTTCCTACAATTTCTTTACACAATTAATATATTTACAAAAGCCTTCCCTTATAGGTTTTTATACAAAAATAACCTCTACCTATCCCAGGTAGAATATATAATTTAGAATAAATAAGGCTAATGAGGCTTGACCACATGGCTCAGGAGCTTGGACTTTCAAAGAAAAACAATGGGTGATGTAAAGAGAAGACAAATACCAATTAAGCACCTATTCTGTCCCCAGCGTGCTGCCACATGCTTTACATAAATTATCTCACTGTATCTTCACAAAAATCCTATGAATTGGTATTATCTCTATTTTGAAAAAAAGAAAATGTGCTGGGGGTTAAGGGAAACCAGGGAAAGGAAATGCAAAGAATGTAAGAACATGCTATAAATTGTTCTTAAAATGGAAGAAAATAAATCTGGGTTGTTCATTGAATTCCACACTGACCTGTAACTTTTAGGGGTATATTCAAAATTCAAATTCAATCCAATAATATTTTTGCACACCTACTAAGTACAAAGTACTGTGTCATAGTCTAGATGAGGGCATGCCTCAGGCTTACAAAGGACCACAAACACAACTACTAAAATTGAGCACACTTACCTTTTACCTCTGTGCTTGACAAATATTATTGCAATTGAAGAAAGAAACTACCTCAGGGCATCAAACATATGCAAAACTTTCAATTTCTAATACCATTTTGTTTACCAAAACACAGTCCAAGGCAGCTCTGCTTACTCCTAACAGTTTTTCAGAAATGTCAAGGATCATCTCCACAGTCCTTTCCCCAGTGCATGTTTTATGTTATCTTAAAGAATTGCCAGGAAGTTCCTCTATGTAAAAGTCCCCAGTTGAGTATAAGGAAAATAAATGTAATTCCTTTCCCCACTCCCTGAGCCCTGCTTTACCATTCCTATAAACAGAAGCCCGGGCACAGATATGGGCAGAGATTTCTTCTGGGAAGGCTCAATATTCCAGGGCCATATGTTCTTTTTAGAGAGAAACAATCAGAGCATCCTTTTGGTCTTTGTGTGAGTATCCATCTGCCTTGAACTCAGAGTCAGATCTTAAGTAACATACGTAAAAGCAAGTGTGCAAGGACCACTGCAGACTCCACTTCTCCCTCCTCTATCCAGAGGTAGATTCCCACAGGAACAGACCTCACATGGACAACCCTCCAGAGTGCCCCCAGACCTCTGTGCTGCAGCCACATTGACCATCACACATGCCGTGTTCTCTTTTCATCCCAGGTCTTCACACATGTCCTTTCCTCTGCTTGCATCGCTCTCCTCCTCATTCTGACCAATAACTCCTACTTATCCCTCAGTTCCCAATTTAGAGATGACCTTCCTCTGAGCCTGGGAGAAGTAGTTCTCTGTGCCCCCATAGCATCTTGCCCTTCCTTTATGTCAGACTTCTCCCGCTCCATTGTCACTCATTGTGAACTGTTGTTATACACACTATTTTCTGAACTCAGCGAGGACAGACTATCTTGTTCACTGTTTGCGTTCTTGGTGCCTCATATTATGCATGGCACAGAGTAGGTGCTCAGTAAATATTTGTGGATTGAATAAATGAATGAATGAATGTTGATTTATAATTTATTAATTTATAAATGCTTTATTAGGTGTTAGATGATTAATACTAACCTAATTTAAGATCAGAAAAGTAAAGAACAGAAAATAAAAAGTCCCTAAAGTGACCAGACAGGGAATCATATGGGAAAATATTTGCCTTCTTTCTTTCCATCTACCCTTCTGTTAACCTGGTCATTGGATTTCTCCACCATTTGTTCATGGTTGTGTTTAAGAAAAGGGTTTCTAAACCTATTTGTGAGAGAATAAATGACAATAGATTCATTTTCTCCTTCTGCCTTTTACCTCTCAAGTTCTAAACTCAAAGACTCTGAAGTTCTACCTTCTCTTGGCAACTGGACATGTAAATAATAAGGGCAAGAATAAATTTGGTTATGCAAATATTCTCGCTGTCCTGATTTTGTGATAATCAGGGTAGGCTAAACTTCCACTATATTAGAAACCATGCATGTATCCCCAGACCTAGTTTTTCTTCCTAGGTCTGGTTTTTACAATGCTGGTGATAAACCAAGCCTGATTTATTATATGACCATCCTGTATGAGAAATGACTGTATCATTAGTCAACCTTAAGTTGTATCTTTAGTCAGCCTTAAAAGATATAGCAGGGGGGCGGATGTGGCTCAAATGGTTGGGCATTCCTCTCCCATATGAGGGACCTGGGTTCGATCCCTGGGACATCCCAGGAAAAAGAAAAAAAAGAAAAATATAGACAGTGCACGAGCCACCAGGCCACATACGTGGGTACACAGTCAGGTCCCGCAAGTGGTCACACCGCCGCCAGGCCCCGTGATTGCCGGAGAGTGACACAAGGGAGAGCCAAGATGAGACCCGCCGAAAAACCAGGAACTAAGGTGGTACAGGCGGTAGGATGCCTCTCTCCCACATCAGAGGTTCCCAGAATCAATTCCGGTGAAGACAAGAGGAGAAAGATGAGAAGAGAGGGCAGGAAACAGACACAGAGAATTGCCCAGCAAATGGACACAAAAACGGGGTGTGAGGGGAGGAAGGGGTAAAAATGGATAAAAATAAATAAATATTTAATTAAAAAAAAAATAATAATAATAGTTTGGTTAAAGCAATTCCATCACTCAAGTATGCCCCTTGAGGTTAAAACCATTACTTTATTGGTCACTTAATGAAAATCTCAGCAGGATCAAAATATCCCCATGTCCCAGATAATATCTGAAGAAATTCAAATAATATTTCCTATAAAAATATTTTTCTATATAGCAAAAACAATATTAGATAGTCCTTTGAGACTCACTATAATGTTCTGATCTGTGTTTTGTTACCTCACAGTGGACATATGGACACATGTTCTTGATTTGCTGATTGGCTTATTGATTGATAATTCAAATGTCTCTAAGGTCCAAGAGGCCACCCAGCCAATGTCATGGGATATTCAGCAACTAATAAGCAAATCCCAAATAGAAAAAGCATGAGAAGTGTGTGTGTGTGTGTGTGTGTGTACGTGCACACGCGCATGTACACGTGTGCCTGCCTGAGTTTTCCAGGCTGCTATGACAAATTCCACACAATGGATTGGTTTTGAGGGTAGAAGTCCAAAATCGAGGCGTCAGCAAGGCAGTGCTTTCTCCCCAAGTCTGTAATAGTCTGGTCCTGGCTACTGGTGATCCTTGGAGTTCCTCGGCTTGTATCCCTGCCTTGTGTCACATGGCAATGTGCTCTCCTTTCTTTTCCAGGTTCTACCGACTTCCAGCTTCAGCTCCTCCCCAAGACTTTCTCTGACCATGTCTGAATTTCTTCTGCTTATAACGGACTCCAATAGTCTGTATTAAAGCCCACCCTCATTCAGTAGGTCACACTTTAACAAAAATAACATCTTGAAGAGATCTTATTTACAATGGGTTTGCACACACAGGAACACCGATTAAGATTACGAACATGTCTAGATTGGGGTACAAAATTCATTCTACCACAGTGTGTGTGTTGTGTGTGTGTGGCGAGAGAGAGAGTTATAATAGACAATATAAAAGATGTATAATGGAAGAAGAAGGAAAAATAAAGATGCCCAACATTTATGCAAGTAGAACATGGATAATAGCATATGGTGTTACAGATTAGAAAACAGTAAAATCAAAGGTTTGGAAGCAGGAAAGTATAGGACTAAGTCAGAAGGTTGTGAATAGCCTAGCATAGCAAAAGTACCAGTGTGTGTGCATAAGTGTGCGAATGGCTGGGTGGGTGTGGGGCTTAAGGATAAGAAGTGAAAAGGGGAGGATTTAATGGGAGATAAGACTATGGAGTAGAAAGTAACCCATGGGCCACAAAGAAGAGAGATTTGTATTTTATTCAATTTGCTGTGGCTTGGAGGGCTGATGTGATTAGATTCATCTTCCATATGTGAGTTTATTGACACCATTAAAATGCTCAATACTTCAGTTCTCCCAGCTGTTGAATGCGGAAGATGATAGCACCTGCAATAACCACATTTGCCAGCAATGATTCTGTATAGGTATCTGGTCTTATCTAAAACATTTTAGAACACCTTGGTGAAAAGTAATATGGAGTTTCTGAGTTGTGTTATTATATTCAGCAGAAAAAGGAGCTAGCTTTTGTTGCAACACATGCATTTCTCTTCCTTACTGTGGTAATTAGCTAAAAATGACACATACTCATAAAAGGTATCTTTTGATTCCAAAGAATATGAAGCATTTTTACAAACAATATATGAACGAGTCTCTTTAACCAACTGTTCAATTATCCACCATTTAGCTGTGAAATGTAGCAACCCTCCAGGATCCCATGGCAGGAAATAAAATATTATCCTTTGGAACAGCATACAGTGCCATGTGCCCATGATCTATAACTCAATAAATATTAATTGATGATGATAAGGCAGAAATCATACAGACCAGTGGGAGTTCTGCAGAACTGTTCTTTTATTTATCTCACCTCCCACCTAGACACACATCTGCCCAGAAATGCAGATTTTTTGCCTCACTCAAAATCAGTCCCTGTGGGATATGTTTTCAGCCCAGCTAGATTAGAAATTCATTTAAAAGGTCATTTTAGCTGACAGGTGTTTTGTAAACTACAAACCCTCTCCTTCTCCCTCCCTCCCTGTGTCCTTCTCCCTCCTCCCTCCCACCCCCATTGTTCACACATACGCATCAATCTGTGTGTGCAATGCTCTGTTTATTGTAATGTTCTTTGGAAATGGAGAAGAGGAACTAAGTATGCAGGTGCTTCCATGCGGACGGGGACACAAGGGCCACATGAATTAAACTGACCATAAAACATTTGGAAAATTAGACAGTAAATTTCCTTTAGAGTGTGTGATCTGTGTTAATCTCAATTCAACCAGACTTGTAGCAAAGGAGGTGAGTGGAGAGGGTGGACCTCCACCTGGTGAAAGAGAACAGTATGGAATTGGAAACTTGGACATGTTGGTTCATTGAGTGCCTACTGGATCAGAGAGGGATACAGGACTTGTATCATCTAGCAAGCTGACAGTCCAACACTACAAAGAGATGGCAGGACCAACCCATCTGAGACATACAGCTTATCAATTTCAAGAGTCCATAGCCATTTTGCAAGCAGTACATGGGGGAAGTGGGGTTTTATCTACCATCCTGAGGTAGTTTTGGGGTGGATTGTTCTTTTAAGGTTTAACCATTTTCTAATACATTGGGCAAGCCTAAAGCCTTGTCTGCAGAGATAGAGAAGCCTAAGTCTGAATCCCAAACTCTGTGATTTACTGTGTAAATTTAGGAAGATTACTGGACCTCTCTGAGTCAATCTTAGAAAAGATAATACTTAAATTGTAGTTTTTTTGTGAATTTTAAAGGTATAAGAAATGTTTGGAGAGGAATAAAAGCAATGAGGGAGAAGCAATGCAATAGACTTTCAGTCTAACAATACAAGAAACAGAAGGAATAGAGAACAGGCAAGTTGTGAGCAAAATAGAGACAAGTCTGGCAAACCATATGACTTATGCAGTTCTCTGTTGAAAGCCTTAACCATAAGCTTAAAGGGAATGCAAGGGATTCATTCAAATGATGCTTTCCTACCTTTGTCATTCTACCTCCCACCACACCTCCAGATGCTCCGTGTTCTCCAAGCCATAATAAACTGTCTGTAACTGCCCAAGGGTATAAAATCCCTTACCTGAAACCCTTAGGACCAGATGTGTTTTAGAATTCAGAATTTTTCTGATTTTAGAAAAGCATTATAGAGCATGTAGCATCTATGATGTAAAACCCCCAGTGGGATATAGAACTATACTCTATAATTAACACATTAATATTTCTGCAACCAAATATGTGAATATTAACACTAATGGGGATAAAGAGAATCTATACATAGACTCATGTCACTTAAGGTCAGTTCTGTTGCCAAATGAGTTAAGAAAAATCTTCAGGTTCTAGAACTTTTGAGATTTCAGAATTGCAGGTAAGAGACTGCAAACCTGTGTATCATTCAATATTCCTCCATATCTCTGTATATTCGTTTCCCCCACCTTGAATGCCCTAGAATTCGTTCCTTCATCCACTTGTAAAATTCCTATGCCATGCTCAAGACCCAGTTCAAAGAGCACCAATCCCCAAAAGCTGCCGTCATTACTAGGCAGTTGGGTGCTTTTCCCTCCTTCTTCTGCAATACAATGTATGTATGTAAAGTGGACTTCCATTTTTTTTTTTT
>JAQZBX010026295.1:0-29034 GCA_029593785.1 Cabassous unicinctus
ATCAAAACAATGTAGTTTTCCCCTTCCCAGAAGGTTTGTTGGTGAATACACGCTGGGATCTGAGACACCTCCTTTTGGGCTTTATATTTTCTCTAGGGAATTCCAGGAGGCTTTAAAAGAAAGAAACCTGGCTTGGGAGCTTGATATTTGAGCCATGCTGGGCAAATCATTTAACTTCTCAATCAGTTTCCCCATCTGTAAAATGGGGTAGATTATTAATTTCATTATTTCAATCATTTTCATCCATTGTATGTAAGGAACCATTATAGCTAGCAAGTATATACAAATAAATGAATCAGAATGCCCTACTTTGGTTGGAAAAAGCGAACTTTACATCTGCATTATCTTTAAGAAATCATTTGGTATTCATTATTTTTCCCCCATGGTCAGGCAAAGAGGGAGCAAATGACAAGGAAACTCAATGTTTTCTGACTCACAAATGAATTCAGGCCACTTATATACTCGAGAAGTTATAGAGTAAATTCTACGTAGTAATTGAGAGTAGATTAAATTTCATTAGAGAAAACTGTAAGCTTTTAAAGTCTGGATATTACAAAGAAATTTGTTGCAAACAAACTAGCCAGAATAGTTTCATAATAAGGAGATTTAATATAAAGCACACATTGTACAGAACAAGACCTTTACCCCAATGATGATTGATTGATAGACAGCTAGCTTGACAGAGAGATAGATGTATCTCTCTCAAATTAATGTTTTAGAAATATTTTCCAATTTTTATTGAAAATTTCATTTAATCTCCTTAGTTCAAGTGTGGAATGAAAGTAAATTGCTTCTTAAATTTGTCAGAGATTGGTGGGGTTTCTAAGTCTTCAGGCTTACTTAGCTTACCTTCAATTGTTTGATAGAAGCCAACAAGTTAGCTCAGAGCCCTGCCTCCTTAAACATCTATGACAAAATATTCTATTCTCTTAAATTTTATAATGACAGTTTACTGAATTCATAAACTCTGCCTTCAGTTTGATCTCTGGCTTGGCTTCAGTTATTCACAAGGAGTTTCTGTACTCTATTTTGCTTACTTTAAAGAGTTCATTGCACTTTATAATCTTTCCAATCTTTTTCAACTTAAAATTCTGTGATTTTACAATTTTGAATAGCCTTCTTATTTATTTACATGTAAAGTGAGGTTGCCTTTCTACTCCACTGCCTGGTCAAATGCTTGTATGGTAAAGAATGCTTGAATTTCCATTGGAAAGTAAGTCTCTTTCTATTTCTAAACTGGAGTGCCTTTTATTTTGTTTGAATGCATGCTACTGGAAAATTTTGAAATAGTGCAAGGTTATTCCGGCATTCTCTGGTGAAGAAGGATGCGAAGATCTAGAAATTATGCTGTTGTTTTACAATATAAAATAAGCCAATACCTGTCTCCTAGATCTTTCTTTTGCCGTTCATTTACTCTCCTTAGACCAAGTGTGGAATGAAAGTAAATTGCTTCTTAATTTTGTCAGAGTTTCGTGGGGTTTCGAAGACTTCAAACTTATTTAGCTTACCTTCAGTTGTTAGATAGAAGCATTTCATTATTTATATATCCATGTGACTCAGATTTGTAGTAAAATAGGTAGATCTTTCAAAGAAATGGTAGCTGTATAGCTCGCTATGTACTTAAACACTTTGGCATCCAGATTAATATTTAATATAATAAATTTCATAAAATGCCAAAGTTTATTTCAAAGAAAAATTTTGACTTGTGTCAAAATCTAAAATGTAAATAGATCAGTCTCTGCCATAATTATTATTCTTAAATAAAGCTGCAGGTTTTCCCTTCCCCTATTAAATCCTAAATATAATCTCACCATATTAATACAGTCATTAATTTTCTAATCCTCACAAAACTCTTAAGATTTCTCAATGCATATGTGCTTGTTTCTGCGAAATAATTTTAATAGAATTTATAGTAAAAGAAGAGTTAGATATAGACAATTTAATGAGGTCTGTTAGCTAGGGTATGTGGAAATGTGGAATAACTTTATTTCAACCCTGCCTCTTTGCACAGAAGACTTGAGGCAGATTCAAGTACATGTATATATTTTTATGGAAATAAGATATTTATAGTTCCATAATAACTGTGGTGAGAGAAATAAATAGGTCGATTAGAAAGAGTAACTTGGGGATCCATTGAAGAGAATGTAGTCAGTGAAGGCCAGTTTTGAGATGTGACCTCTGAACTGAGTCATGAGGGTTGAGGTCACCATGGCTATAGGTGGAATCCAGTGAATGACATCATCATCATCAACCAGTCATGTAAGTCAGAGATGGCTGATGGTCCCTGTCCTTTACCTCCTACAGCCAATCAGACACTAGGCCTGTCTAACGTACTTGTAAACCCCTCTCAGGTCGGTCTACTTCATTTCACTTTTCTCTGTTTCCACGGTCCTAATGCAAGCCACTGCCCTCTTTTGCTGTAACATCCAAAGCAAGTCTTCTTTTATTAGTTCCTGAGCCCTCTAATCCATTCTCCTGAGTTTTCTTTCAAATACAAATCTGAGCCAGTCACTCTAACTTATTTAGACTCATTAGTGTCCTCCCATTGTTCTTAGAACAATTCCCAACATCTAGATCATGACTTCCAAAGGAGCACTACTTAATCTCTAGCTGCATAAACTCCAGATACAGGGTCTCTTTGTACAGTTTCCCTAACACCCCATGTCTACACCTCTTATAAGCCATTTTCTCTGCCCTGAAGCCCCTACCCTCACCCAAATCTAATTCCTTCTTTTCCATTCCATCTCAGATTAAATGTTCTTCCCCAGAAGCATTTCTTAAATTATTCCATAAATCCCCAACCAATGAAAATAACTATAAACTGCACTACCATGCTGGGATTTCATATTGCACCCACCAAAATTAAAATTAAATAATTGTACAATTAATTTATTAACACCTATTTCCCTTGCTAGTACGTAAGTTCTATGTTTCTGGGAACCATTTTATTCACCATTGTATCCCCATATCTTAGTACAGTACTATTAGAAATTCAAATTTTGGTAAAAGAACAAATGAACATATAGGCTGGATGAACAGTAGGCTGAAATATATCCTATTAAAAAAAAAAAAACATTTCATATATATTTACATACATACACACCCAAACACACCATTTATGTGATGTAGGTATCAACATTTGGTCCTGAAGTTGCAGCAAGTTTGGTTTTTCTCTTTTTGTATCTATGGTACCCTGTCGTTGCAAACCATGGTTATTCTAGACTTTGCATATAGCATCCCCTTGGCTTATCTTCCCACCAGTCTCCGCCAGTATTCCATCTTATCTTTTCACCGTCACATTACTTTTTAAGACTTCATCTAAGTCTTACCTTCTGTTGTCCTCCTATCCCACTTTTAGGTGTGTATTACTTCTCTCATCATACCTCATATACAATTTGTTAATGCAAAACAGTGTTGAATTAACGTTATCTGCTCTTACACCTCTCCTACTCCCACTGCTAGAATGAGAGCTTCTTAGGGGCAAGAAATGTATAAGATTTATCTTTATTTCCTCAAGATATAACAAGGATTTTTGGTTGTTGGATGAATGAGTGACTTGTGCTATGATTTATTAAATTTTACGATATAGAGAGGAACAGAAAGAATAATTATTATTCATACCAATTTTTACTTTACTTTAAAAGTCTACTTTTCAGGTAAACATTTTATAATTTATGTGTACTTCATTTTTTTCCTTATAACTTTTTATGAGGTTTTAAGGGATACTTTTAAATCATTTCTTGGTTGGAATATGTGAATTGGGTATGTATGTTTGCATACCTGCTTTAGGTCTACTTTTAGTCAAGTCCTAGGTCATGATTTATGAGCATATACATAATACAGCCAGATAAAAACTTATCTTGTTGATAATGGGGTGTTAATGAAATTTATTCTTCATAAATAACATTTATTGAATGCTAAAATATAGCTAATTTTTTTTAGATAATCCATTAGCAACTTTCATTTTTGACTCACTGTTTTTCAAAACTGCTATTGACACATAAAGTGGCAACTGAGTATCTCATCATCTTTTATGTTAAGAACTGTTAATTTTGAAAATGTCATCCACATTTTCAATTTTTCAGTGGTATGCATAAAGAAAAACTTTAATTTTTTTTATAAGAAAATTATATAGGCCTTTTTCACCTTATGATACTAAACATAATGCTTATACAACTATACAGCATAAACAAAATTATTTAAAATGTGAAAAACCCATTGCTCTTATTTATTTTTGTTTAATAAAAAATTTTGCCTTTCATAATGTTCACTGATAGATAATATGTAAGTCAGTACTTGCATCTTTAATTTTGAAGATGCTGTATTTACAAAGAAAACATATTTGCGTAGTTCTGCAGATGTAAAACTTTCTTCACCATGACCCATTTAAGGGAATCAAAAGACCCCAGAGTTCTGAACTACAGCAGTGAGTCCAGCCCCACTTTTGTTAGCGGATGGCTCTGGTTTCTGGGCTTCTAGGTTCTTGGCTTATATCGCATACAAGAGTTTAAGGACATGCTATAGGGTAGGGTAGGAGCAAAGAGTTTATTAAGAGACAAGAAAACGAGAAAAGTACACAGTCTAAGGCATGGACCATGGGCATACTGTAGAATAAGATGCACGTGTGGGGCTCCAGGTCAGGGCTTTTTAAAGTCTTTCCTCCTCCCCTTTCATAATGTCAGGGCAGGGCCCAAGCTGTTTGCTGTTCTGATTGGTTGCCCCACCTGTCAGTTCTAAGGGGCCAATGGTGAGGCCTTTTGAGTGTGTCCGGGACTTTCCCTTGACTCAACAGGATCTCATGGGTCTAAGGGGATCTCATTTTTCCAAACAAGATCTCATGGCCAGGGTCTCTCAGGGTCCTTCCATCAGCCTTCATCTCAATAGGTTTCTGGAAGGGGTCTTACAGCCCTGTGGTCTGTCGGCCATCATGTGTCGGCCATCTAGTCTGCCGGGCCAGCCACCTTCCCCCTTTCACTATACTAACCTGCTTTACTTTGGTTTCTGCAAACACAGGACCTTGATGGAAGTAGTCCTGTCCTTCATAATTTGACATTAAAATAGTTTTAGTTGCTTAGTTGATAAACAAAAGTGCCCAATTTGTTTTGAATTGAAAATGAAGCATGAAACTGTAACTGAAAGTTAAGAATTAACAATTATGATTACAAAATCTTTAGATAGATGCCTTTATATTATAAAATAGCAAAAGGATAATATCTGAAATTGCTGAAATTGGCTGAATTCGTTCTAGACCTGCTGTTGTGATGGTCATTCTAAACAGCTGTCACCCCTGTTAGACTAGCTCATCCCTGTTAGACTAGCCTCACCATTGTGTATACTTACGATAGATGATAATTCTAAACTGACCTTACCTTTGTTTATGGTTATTTCAGAACTAGGCTCACTCTTGTGTATACTTGCCATTGTGATGGTACCCACTCTATTCTGCCCTGTTTGAATCTATAAAAACTCCTGCTCCCCTAGTTGAGGGAAGACGGATTTGAGACACCTCGTCTCCTTTCCTTCCGCCAGCATTAATAAACCTGCTTTTTCTCATTACCCTCTGGGTGTGGACTCAAATTCATCTGCTCCAGGCAAGAACCCAGAGGGACACCTGCAGGATTTCCTTCAATTCCACCTGTCCTAACTTTTTCTAATAGAAAAAGTATTAGGTGGTAACAAGGAAATAGAAGGAAACAATAATAATAATGATGATGATAATAATGGTAAAACACATAAGAACATAATAATCAACAAAATTAAACAATAGAATTCTACAAATATATTTATTATTATAAGAATAGCAGAGGTTGGAACTACAAAAAAAAAAGCAATGTATTATGAATGGGGAATTGATTGAAATAGTGTCCCTTTGCAAAATTTTTGGAATTTTAGCAATCCACATATTCACAAGCACAGTACAAGTTTTGCAAGGTTACCAAGAAGTGCAAATTTACTTCTTGATAGAATACTGAATATTAATTCTTAGTAAATACTAGCATCTTATTAATTTAATTAATGTATACTGAATTTTAGTCATTGATTTTCCTAGATTACCAGTAAATAACCCAATTGAAAGTCAAAAATAAAATGTGTAGATAATACCAAGCAAAAGTGGGTTCTAGCCCGATGCACTTTAAAGACCAATTCCTGAAACACTAGGGTTTCAAAGAGAGGAAGAGTTTAAGCGAGTGCATAGCAAAGATCTCAGATGGCCTGATGGCCTAGAAGTCTGTCTTCCTAAACTGTGGTAATTCTGATGGTTTTATAGTATCCAGGTTTAGCAGGTTTATGCTAATGAAAATTGAGGCGGTGCTGGCTCAGGTTCAAACCATCTGGGGATAAGGGGTAGAAAACAGGGGTCAATTACAAGGTTTTTTTTTTTGTGGATTTCAAACAGGAAAGTGGAGTGGATAGCTTTCAATAGAAATAACCGTAAACAAAGGTAAGATCAGTTTGGAATAATCAGTTTCAGTAATTTCAGGTGTTAACTTTTGAGTATTCTATAATATGCTACAGAATAAAAAACATTTATGTGATGATTTAGTAATCTATAATCATTTGTTAATTCTTAACTCTCTGTTACATAGATTACAATCACATTCATGTCACTTTGTGACTTAAAAATACCTTCATGACTCACCAGTGAGCCATGAATGATACTTTGATCTATTCTGAATTTGTTACATCCTTATCCTTGAAACCTATGATGTATTTCATTTGGGTCTTAGAGTTATCTTAGATATATAGGCCCTAACTACATTTTGCAGATTTACTAAATTTAGTGTGGGTGTTGTGTGTTTTTAAGGAATTTTAAAAATACTAATTAACTATACAATAATAGGTAATTTGTTCTATGCATTTAAATATATATACATACACACATATATAATTAAAACATAAATGTTATGTATATTTATTTTTTATAAGTAACATGTTTATAAGCTGTTTATATAGTGTGTTTATATTCTGCAAATACCATGCTAATATATATGTATATATATTTATCTTTGTATCTGCAATTATTTTAACTAAATAATGCATCTTAAAGATTTAACAGTATAGCTCTGCTTAATATTTTTAAACTATGCACAATAATCCATGGTAAGTTTAGACATTAACATTTTTATATAGCCATAACCCATTTTGTTTTCTATCATAAAGAAGCTGGAATGAACATCTTTGAATATCTCTTTTTGACATTTCTGTGGTTATTTTGTAGGGTTGATAGTGATAAGAGATATCTCTGACTTGTATGGTTTTCCCATTCCAAAGTTTAATGGGCACTGATAATTTGCTTTCCATAGGAGCTATACAAATATACACTTCCTCTACTTTATAAGGGTCATATCCCATTTCCACACCCCTTGCCAACACTTGTTAGTAAACTTCACTTTTTAAATTAGATGCTACTATACACTTGACAATACAATTTTAAAGAAATTAGGTGTTCTAAACACTCCAGTTATATTCATTTGTTTCTTTAACATTCAATCTTACTACAACTATTTGTTAAGCATCCCTGAGTAGATATCAGTAAACCATTTAACTAAGAGTTTCAGTTATACACCTTGCAGCTTTCTGAATATCACTATGTAGATAGCCTTACAAAGTCTGTCCTCTTCATTTTGTGATCCTAAGTTCTATATTGGACTGCCTTAAAAAATGAAAACAAAACAAACAATTTCTTAAATAATCACACTGTTATTTAGAGAGTAATAGGTGCAGTTGAAGTTTGGAAAGATACATATTAAACTATTAACAATCATTATATCGGAGAAATAAAAATATAGAAGCAAAACAAGAGATATTCATTATTTTATGTTGCACATATGTATATTGTTTAAACATGTTACAATTTTGTTTTATTGGTTTAGAAATGATAAAACATGACAACATGAAAAAATTACACTTTTTTACCATGAGTTCATGAAGACCACATTTTTTGTTTACCTTTCTTATAAATTAATATATGCATCTATCTTCTTATTACTCAGGACTATCAGATTTTCTCAGGTGATCATGGGGTATTGGTCTTCATTTCTTTGAACATCTTTGGAGTGTTGAAAATTTGATATATTTTTGCAGAATATGCTTTAAAAATCAGATTGTAGTTTCAGAAAAGGAAAATGCTAGAAACTAGGCCATAGTTTGCTCTCAAGTACTTTGAGAGCAAATTCTTCTCTTTATTTTAGTAGGAAGATGAAATCCAATTTGAAAAGCAGAGATTTTATTTGGGGTGAAATCTTCACAGAGTTTAGCAGCCAGTGAATATTCATTGTGAAGTAAGTGCTAAACTGGACACAGTGGAAAATTTTTACTTACCTCTGCAAACTTAGAATATAGTTGGGGAGTCACAACATATACTCATCAAAGTCCAGTTTAGAGACTCACAGAGATTTATAAACTCAGAGAATCGGGCAAACTTTAGACTTAAGCACCCAAATGGATAATTAAAATGAGAATAAGTTGAGAAGTAGGATTAGCGGAGGAGCCTCCTGAAGGCTTTCAATAAAAGTCAGATTTTGAAAAGAAAGATGCGTTAGCAGGAAAAATTGGAGAGTATATTCCAGGTGAAGATGGAGTTTAATAACTGTTTCTTGCTTCGATGATTATAACTTGAACACAAAAACAATAGTCAAAGGAGACACAAAATTATTAATGTAAGATCTCTTTCATTTTTATTTCTGTCTTCAAAATTGTAGTTGAAATCTGGAGAAACAGCTGCCAACATTGCTAGGGAGCTTGCTGAACAGACAAGAAATCATTTGAATGCTGGGGACATCACCTACTCAGTCCGAGCCATGGATCAGCTGGTAGGCCTCCTAGATGTACAACTCCGGAACTTGACCCCAGGTGGAAAAGATAGTGCTGCACGCAGTTTGAACAAGGTAAGGACCACAAGTTATGTGTATATTTTAAGCTGTGGTAAAATCAGTGAGACTCCCTTGCTTCATTTTTCTCTTTCTATAGAATCAGGGCGTTCTAAAGAGACTCACCAGGTATATTCAATTAATGCCATTAGTTCATTATTTTATTATATTATGACATTATAAGTAATAAATAGGGGTAACCTTGTCATATGTATTTCAGATCTACAATTCTGTTTTCCATGGTCAGGTTCCTTTCTGTGGTATGCTAAATTCTGTAAGGTTAACATGAATAAATGCAATTTATTTTGCCTTCTTTTCCTCTCAAACCTTTATGTCAAAACGAATGACAATAAAACAAATGTCTATCAATATGTAGGAATTCAGAAAATGAGCAGCAATGAGAAGGGATATTAATAACCCATTCTAGATATATTAAAATGAGATAATTTAATCTAATTATTTCTTTTTTAAAATAAGAGTAATTAAATTTTTAAGTTTTACTTCTATAACTTTGTTTTTAAATTACTCATTAAAACTTTAGATGTATATCAGCAAATTTGGATTGTGTAAAATGAAAAAAATTCATTTTGAGAAATAAATACTTAGCTGCTAAAGTAGTAATGTAAGAGGAAATTTAAGTATTTATGTAGCAAAATATCACAAGGGCAGTAACCCCAGTGGGTTATTGAATTGCTCCATAAAAGAACATGTGTTCCCTGAATGGTATTTGTGTAGTGGAGGAGATCAATTATTGAAACTAGATTTTAGGGCCTTGAATATAATGAAAGACTTACTGTTAAAAAAAGCAAGAATTTGTGAGTGACAGACTAAAGTTCTAAGGAATGCACCAAATGAACATGCCCCTGTAGAATGAAAATGACTTTGCAGTGTGGTCTTTTGATATATTTAGCTCTTCTGTGTCCTATTGAGAGCTAAGGGTCTCAATCAAGGTGGAAGAAATTTTTTCTTAGAAAAGCCAAATATTTTATCCAGCTAATATGGTTTTTCTTGCAGTTTCATCTCCAGGAAACAGGTATAGTTTTATCTACTAGATATAAAGTATTATTAGTTTTTTTCATGCCAGGCATAAAGGAATTATTTTTGTCATTTATGCCTCTGATAGAATCACAGCCAATCCCCTGTAGAATATAATCCACAGCTGCCTATATAATCTGGGCATGCTGTGATTTTAATGTGTTATTACCCAGGTTGCCTGGATACTATTAATTAATATTGCTGCCAGCTATTGTTATCATAATATACTGGAAGTAGACATTTCTATTAATGTTACATATCCATAACATGACTTGTTATAGCAATACTTTGTATCTTTATTTAAAAATGGTGATGTC
This sequence comes from Cabassous unicinctus, assembly GCA_029593785.1. Lineage (NCBI taxonomy): Eukaryota > Metazoa > Chordata > Mammalia > Cingulata > Chlamyphoridae > Cabassous > Cabassous unicinctus. The sequence continues at coordinate 10,223 of JAQZBX010026295.1, forward strand.
TGACATTATCAGGTAAAGCTGGCAATTAATGTCACATTCTAACTGGCTATAGCTAATCAGCTTGCCTACTCTCAATGTCAAATAACTATTTAATGGGCAAATTTCCATTTGTGAAGCTTTTTAATGCTCCTTTTGTTTCCCATTTTACTCTTTTCAATTGTTTATATAATGTGGTTTGTCATATGTTAATTTGCATGATGGGATAAGGAGATGGGAGGGCAAAGGTTGTTCACATGCTTGCTGGCTTCCTCTCGTTTCCTGTGTTCCCCACCATTCCCTGAAGCAGTTATAACCCATCAGATTTGCAGTCAACTGGGTACAAATCAATTGTGCTCCACACTGAAATTCAGAGGGTTTAGGGTCCTGAAAAACTATGATGCTGATGCGAATCAGTGATCCAAATGACAGCCTGGCAATTTACTTACACTCATTCCTCATTTAATTCTTTAGAGGAGTAACTGCTCTAGGCTCATTGAAGAATGCATGAAATAAAGTTGGAAGAGTATTAGCCACACAAGGGCATCAGAATAACTGCTATTTAAAGCTGAGTGATTTTCTTCAACAATCAAGGCTGGGGGTGGGGGAGGGCAGAGGAGGGAAACTACAGCATAATTTTTAAAATGGGAGAGTCCTTTATTTAAACAGGGTAAATAAACTCATTAATTATTCAATTTATCACCAGGAAAATAATGTTTGGGGCTGAATATGAGTTGCTGTCCACCTTTTGCCCATAAAAACATCACTCTGTATGCAAAGAACACACAAAATCAAGCTTCTTATCCCACAGAAGTTTCTTAAAAAATTTTTGTTTTGTTTTTGTGTGTGTGGTGTTTTTTTTTTGTTTGTTTTTGTTTTTGTTTTTGTTTTTTTTGGTGGAAACTGTCAGATGAATTTCTTCAATAAATAAAAGCAGTGACAAATCAGGAGATAAATCAAATTCTTTAATCAGAAGTTATCTCTTCATATTAATCCCTTAGACTCAAATAGTCATAATAAATGGGCATTTCTATTTTTCTGATAAACAATTTTTTTTATTTTATGGACATAAGGTTTGTGGTACACATGAAGCAAGTATATAATCTGTAGAACACAAACAATCTACCATCTTTGAAAAATGGGATCAACACTTTTAATATACTTACCTTTATATGTCTTCATTTGTGGCTCATGAATTAATAACTAACCTGATATGAAATGGATCATTTCAAATGAATGAAGTATATGGATTTTTACTCCATTTCTATTAAATTCACCCAAGATTTCTTTCCATCACTAACATCTTTATACCATCCAGTTTTCACTTGGGCGGTTCTGAAAGGAGACTTGGCCACTCTTTTCCCAGTCATTGCTTACATATTGCTGCTGCTTAGCTTTTATTCTCTTCTAGAAAGTAGTGCACAACAAAATGAGGTGTTTTGTGTAGATGTGTTCTTTTATTTTTCTTGTTTTCTTCTGTCACTAACTTGTTTTTTCTATTCTGTGTTTAATCTGCTGTCTTAATGGATTCAGCTTCAGAAAAGAGAGCGCTCTTGCAGAGCCTATGTCCAGGTACTTTCTGCGTTTTTATAAATGTGTTAAGTTGTTGAATTGTCTCTGCTGGTGATAGCATGAATGCGCATCTGATAGAAAAATGAAAATTTGCCATATTTAACTAAAGGAATTTCAGGGAAGACTTGCAAGGTAGGAAAGGAAAGACATGAAAGGGTATGTGCTAAAAAGAATCTGACAGTACCAATGTTCTGTCAAACTTGAAAACAACACAGACTAGAAGGGGGCAGAACTTATGTATGAACATTGTGGTCATAACTAAGAGGTGAGTCTGGTGAAGTATATAAATCCCTAATTCTTCATAGACGTAAGTATGAAAAGATTTCATTTATACATTGGGTCAGGCAATATTTGAGTAACAAGTCATTCAGAAATGGCAGTCAAGTTCCTATGGGACAAACATAGTCTAGGATTCTTAGAGTGTCATGCTTCTGTACCAAAATGAAACTGCTTATTGGCTCAAGAAATGTTTGTGACTCTCTTGCTCTCTCATCCATTGTAAACATGGCAATCTCAATGTCAGTGTAATTTTTATCCAACTAAAATATTCTAATTTATTTCTAAGCAAGGTAAAAACCATTCCTATGCTTATGGGTTCTATGTGAAAGAAAACAATTCCAGAAGTGAGCTTTTGAGTTCTTTATATAAGAAGGGTGGGAAGGAAAGGAGAAGAGGAATGGAAAGGGGAAGGGAAGGGAAGGGAAGGGAAGGGAAGGGAAGGGAAGGGAAGGGGGAAGGGAAAGGAATATATGAAACTGCATGACTAAATTTTATTATCAATGTATACAACTCATAACATTTTTAAAAGGGAAATACCAGCTGCATTTATAAAACAAGATGCTCTTGAGAATGTTTGCAAAAACTGAACCTTATAAATTTATTCACAGTTAATCATTGTGAGGCATTGGCTTTTATTAACCAAAACTTTTAAGCTAAAATGATGTAAATATTAAATATCAATTATTTTTCATTTATACCTTTCCAGTGGTCTGAATTCTTACGTCCACTATCCTTCACGGTAGTATAGAACTGGGGATTGAATTTATTTATCAGGAAATGGTTAGCATAAATTAGTGAACATAAAATCATAACAAAAGGAAGTAAATAGCCTTGGGGAAAGTTTGTTCAAGTTCTGAAAAATGCAATGCAGTAATTTTTTTAACTTTTTAATTTTGAAATACTTTCAAACTTAGGACAGTTACAAAATAATACAAACCCCATACAAAGAATTCCAACAAACCTCTATCCCCCGCAGATACCCAGATCCACCAATGTTAACATTTTGCCATATTTGCCATATCATTTTGTTTCTCTATTTGTCTCTCTGTCAATCCATCTATCTATCTTTCTATCTCTGTCTATCTGTCAAAATACAGTAAGCTTTTTAATGAAGGGAGGATATCTATGTCTGCTAGGTATAGTCATTTGCTTAACTCTGACTGGCAAATTCTTTTTCTTTCTGCTGCCTCTTTTCTAAACTCCATACATAAATTTCTTCATTCCCTCAACAAATAATAGTAAACAAGACAGAGTCCCCACTGTAGGATTTTACCATCTAGTGGACAATAATGATTAATAAATGTTAATACATTAGTGCTTCAGAAGACTGAAAATACTATTGAGTAGATTTCAGCTTGAAGAAGTTAATCTCATCCTGAAAATGCATGCTGATTACCTTGATTGGACTTTTGTGTTTTCTAAGTCTCCTGAGCATCATAAGAACACATTACAAAAGGTCCTTGTGGTCAGTTAAATTTGCAGATGGCCAAACTCATTCATTATGTGTTGTTTCTTACTAGTTTTACACTCAAGATGGCTTTGTTTTTCCTGAACTTATTTCCAAATTTTGAGGACAACTTAACCATACCAAAACACACTGCATATGACCTTACCTATACCAAAAACCTTTAACAATAGAATTCAAAGAAAATCAAGAAGAAAACATAAAGGCAAAACATTATTCTATGTTTAATATTAATTTTGGTTTTTATCTTTGCCCTCAATTTTCTAAAGACAGTGGATTTGTAAAAAAAATCTAAGTAACTGTATCAAAGTAGCTTTTTTTTTTTTTCAGAATGATCTATTTTAAAAATAGAATGAAAAACTAAAAATGAAAAAAAATAGTATTTTTTTGTTTGTGAATTTCTTTCTGAAATTGAAGACATTAGGATAAGGACAATAATAGAACTTTATGAGACACCCATTTAAAAGGAAAAACGTAATTTGGACGTTGAACAGAAATTAGGGAGATAGGCTTTGAATTTGTAGTTTACTTTATAAAATAATGAATCCTTATGTACAAGAAACTATTTGAGTTTACTTCTCCAAGGTTTTAAGAAAGACATTCTTTTGGAAGGCTGATATGTACAACCTATATGCTTAGTGTGTGCAATAGATGGAGATACTGAAGTATTCTTCTTCATTGAAAACTGATATTTTTTGGTGATATTAGGGTTGCTTTTTGTTTCAATCCATGCTATCCCTTTAATGAGGACTTTGAGATAATTAGGCTTTTGGTATTTAAACATGGTCATTCAAACATGAATCTCTGGTGAGAAATTAGAGCACAGTTTATTCAGTGGCTGATTTCTTGCTGTTATAATTGACTGGATATGAATAAATGTTTCAGCTATTGACTAAACATCAGATAAGACCAAATAGCAACAGAATATTGGTTAAGTGGAAATGCTCTGCTCACTAATACATGGTACTCTTTCTGTTCACTTTAATGTAGCTCGTTAGTCTGTGAAATTCCAGAGTGAATAATTAAACTTTAGTATATTTGCATTACAAGGACTTGCCTTATGGTCCTGTTTTTTCCTTGTTCAGAGTACAGTCTGAGCTATTTCTGAAGCAGAAGTACTTTACACATTAATTTTGAAATGAGATGATTCTTTAATCGTCATGAGTTTAAAAATACAGCCTTCAGATCGACACAATCAATGATTATTCTAAGTTTGATTTTTTTTTTTTTTTTTCCTGAGGTACCAGGTCCAGGGATTGAACCTGGGACCTCATATGCAGGAAGCTGGCACTCAACCACTGAGCCACATTGTCTCCCCTTGTTGGTTTTTTTCATTTGTTGGTTTGTTTTTTTATTTTTAGGAGGCACCAGGGACTGAACCCAGATCCTCCCATGTGGAAAGCAGGTGCTCAAACCGCTTAAGCCATATCCATTCCCCTAGATTTGATTTTGACCATCTAAATCCATTTAACTTTCAATTATTTAGAGGTTCAGTGTGTATTTTATATATAATCTAGATCCATCATTTACTTTTTCTGGCTTCCTAACTTTTATTCATGTCACACACAAAAAAGCACAGTGAAATCTGAATTCTTGTCTGTCAGCTGTGGTAATTGATCTGAGGGTGAGAAATTAAAAAGTGGTTGGTATGATTTTTTAAATAGCCTGATATATGAATCAACCCACTGTGCTTGCTTCCAAGGAAAAAAAATGGAGTACAATGGGTTTTATTTTTCTTTATTTAATTGTATTTTTTAGATTAGACTAAAAAACCTGTCAACTGTCAAAAGATAGAAATTGGTATGTGACATATAGTAAAAATGCTGTTACCATATCTTGGCCATAATACCTTCATTTAAGAAGAGCAGTTTAAGATTTAAGCCAGAGGGAAGCGGATGTAGCTCAAGTGATTGGGCTCCCGTCTACCATATAGGAGGTCCAGGGTTCAATTCCCCGGGCCTCCTAGTTAAGGCAAGCTGGCCTGCATGTCGAGTTAGCCCACGCGGAGTGCTGGCCCACATGGAGTGCTGGCCCGCTCAGGAGTGCTGGCCCACGTGGGAGAGCTGGTGCAGCAAGATGACACAACAAAAAGAGACACGGAGGAGAGACAATGAGAGATGTAGCAGGCCAGGGAGCTGAGGTGGAACAACAGTTTGGGTGTCTCTGTCCCACTCTAGAAGGTCCCAGGATTGGTTCCCGATGCCACCTAAAGCAGACACAGAAGAACACACAGCAAATGGACACAGCAGACAACGGGGGTGGGGGTGGGGGGAATAAATAAATAAATCCTTAAAAAAAAAAAAGATTTATGCCAGAGAAGACAAGTAGGGGTTGTGTTACATATACATATCAAACAGCTAATACAATATATTAGTACTAGAAGGAACCCTAGAGATGAAGATTAGCTCAGATCTGAAGAGATGAAATGACTGGCACAAGGTCACACCAGCAATAATGGCATTAAGGTTGCTCTCCTGACATATGTCCATTGCTTCTTCAATGCCATAATTAAGAAGAACACTGATTTTATTACTAAGAATAATTGAATTTATAAAGCACTAAATATATAGCCATCACTAGACAGAGAAGTTTGCATACATTCTCATTTAATATTCACAACACCCCTATGAGTCTTGAATGAAATTTACAGTAATAGAGAAATTGGAGTCCCAGGGAGGATTAAGTGTCTTTCGCCAGATCACACAGTAAAAATTGAGGAGGCACTGAAGTCAAAGCTAGGTCTCCCACATTCAGAAGCTTATGCTCCCAGTCCCTAAGATACTGCTATATCAGAGCTGCCCTCATTATTTGGTATTAGGAATAAGGATATACCATTACATTTATATTTATTACACTATATTTCAGAAACGGGGCAGAGTAAAACTATTGTTTTTATATTTCATTTATTCTTTTTTTTTTTTTGTAGGACTGGGGGTAAATAGGTACGTGGCAAATATTTTTACGGCTATCGTAAGGTCAAATACAGCATCATTTGCTTTGAGGTCCCTTTACTTTCAGATTAGTTTATGATAAAGCAGTTATTATGAGAGAAGAAAATAAGAGAAAAAGATTCAGTGGGGTATGAAAATTAGTGAAGTAGTCTTATCTTGCCTAAATACTTGAACTGTGTTTTAGTATTTTTACTTTAGTCTTCTGTAATGATTGAAAAGTGGTGGTAGGGAGGACAATTAATGTATAGGCCTCCATTACCTCTTCCCGTACCATGCACAATCCCTTCCTTTTTGCCCTGCTTAGGTAGCATTGTGTTGATGGAATGTAGAGGGATGATAAGTTACATGGAAAAGAATATTCTCGTTCTAGGTACTCTTGGGGGAATCTCAAAAGCTGGAGCAGAGGCAACAAAAGCTGCACCTAGAGTTTTGTGAGAGGCAAGAGGAGATAACATTTGGGGAATAAACAATTATAGTGATATTATGACTTGGGTTTTAAAATGATTTTAGAAAGAAAGATTTTTTAAAAGACATTTTTGCCATGTGTTTTGTGAGGAAATTCTCTTCCCTACCTTCATCCCCACTTTTTTTTTTCTTCTGGATTTTTAAGAAATTTCATTCAAGACTTATAATTCAAAATCCTTAACTACAACCAGAAAAATGCTTATTTTGAATGGCATCATTTCTAGTGGTAGACGAAGGCCCAATTATTTTTAAGCATAAATGGGGAAGTGAAAGAAGGGGATAGGTAAGAGGCTACAAATCATCTGTGGGCCACAGATTTTTCAGCCCTGCTGTCATCATCTACTCGCTTCCCTGCCTTCTGTAGTATATAGGTAAGTATTTCACATATGGGATTTAATAGGTATTTTGACTACAGTATTTTCTGATTTCATATTCTTCCCTATCATCTGCTTTCAGTTTGTCTTAGTGCAAAAGTTCATGTTTTTCAATTGAGGTATAACTCACATACCATAAAATTAAAATAATCCTTTTAAAGTATATAAAATTTAGTATATTTTAGTATATTCACAAAGTTGTACACTCATGACCACTATCTAATGGCAGAACATTTTCTAGGAGCGGAATCGTTGGATCATATTGTAACTATGTTTAAGAATTTGAAGAACTGTCAAGCTGTTTTCCAAGATGGCTATAACATTTTACATTCCCAGAAGCAATGTCAGACAGTTTCATTTTCTCCAAATCTTTGTCAACACTAGTAATTCTCTGTCATTTTGATTATAGCCATCCTAGTGCCAGTGAAGTGCAGAAGAACTTAATTGTAATCATGGGGTTGGGAAAGCTCAGTTTGGGTGTAGAATACATTAACTAGTGAAATAATCTGGTTCCAAAGAAAGGGCTGTGACTTTTTTAAGAATCTGGGATAGACGATGACTTTGAAAAGCATAAGAACAACTGCTTTCATGTTCTACAAATGTAAACAGAACTTAGATTTGATCTTTTTTACTCATTTTTCAACCTCAAGTTCCTATCTTTTAAATAGCAATGCTTGTTATCCATTGTTGTCTTCTTTAGGAGTAACCATTAAGAATTTCTCTTTTTCACTTTTTTCTGTTTCAGAAGCAGGGCATTTCCCTAGTGAAGAAGAAATATGTGTGTGTGTGTGTGTGTGTGTGTGTGTGTCAGCAGTTCCTTTTGTCCTCTGAATATCAGAATTGGCATGTATTGCCCAGAGATCCTGTGAATGACCTTGCTTAATGAGAACCATAAGGACATCTAGGTATTTATGTGAATCTTTTGAGTCATTCTTGGAACCTGCTGTAACCTGCATAGTCAGGTTGAGAACTATTCAGGGAAAACTTGGTAAATAAATGCAAATTTTAAAAATAAACAAGCACACACATGTGTTTCTGGTCTTGCTTCCTTTCTTCCTTTCCTGAAAGACAGGTGGTCTATGTGTTCTTTAAAGATTACAATGTATTTTAAACAAGCACTCTTTTTATTTCAATTTGGAACTATATTTTGCTCACTTTATTTATTTATTTGTTTGACCTTAATAATCCATGAGAAACATTTGTCTTAGGGACCATCAGTGCAAAAACCATCTCTGTCTTGGACTTGAAAAACATTACGTAGTAGGAAACAACAAAAACATTCAAGAGCACCCACCTTGTGCTAAGTAATATATACAGCACTGGAGGTAGAGCAGGAAACATTATAGACAAAAATTCCTGCTCTCTCTCTGGGGTGATATTTCCAGGGGCAGAATGTAAACTGTATTGTAAAATATGTGGCATGTCAAATGGTGACAAATGCTATGGAGAAAAATAAAGCAGAGAACACAGATCGAAAGAGTAGTAGGATTGTGGTGGGAGTGAGGAGTTGCAGTTTTAAATAGGATGTATTACTGGGAAGGTGATGTTTGAGCAAAACCTTGTAGTAGGTGAGGGAATAAACTATGCAGATATCCAGAGAAGTGCTTTCTGGCAGAGAGAATAGCAAATGCAAACTCCCTGAGATGGAAAAATGTGTTCGAGGAGGCTAATCACCTATAGCGGAGTAAAAAAGGAGAGAGTAATAGGGCATAAATCTGCAAGGCAGGAAGGACCCAGATCTGATAGACCAATGTAAAGAATTTGGCTTTCATTCTGAGTGGCACAGGAAAACACTGAGGTTTCTGAACAGAGGAATGATATGATCCTACATGTTTTAAAAGGATCACACCATCTGCTAAGTGGAGAATACAGAGCTGCAGGAAATGTGAGGACTGACTCATGAAGACCAATTGGGCAATAATGGTTTCTTCATTAGGCTATAAATGCAGGATAATGAAATAATTATTCAGATACAGGATTTTTTTTAAATGGAACTAACAGGATTTGCTAAGGGATTAAATGTGAAGTGTTAGGGCAGGGGTTCTTAACCAGGGATTTCAGGGGATTCATGAGCTTGAATTGAAAAAAATCAACTTATTATCTTTACTTTCTCTGACCTCTAACTGAAATCTAGCATTTCCTTCACTTATCTGCAATAAATAAATTACAGTAGTATTCATTTCACCTGACTGGCAACAGGGTCCACGGAAAAAAAAGGTTAAGAACCCCTGTGTCAGAGGAAGAGAGGAATCAAAAATTGACAGAACACATTGGGCCTGAGCAACTGAAAAGATGAAATCACCATTTGCTGAGATGATCTGTCTGTGATTGATTGGGATGGGGCAAGAAAAGAGCTTCACTTTGGGGCATGTTAAGTTTGAGATTCCTATTAGATAGCAAGTAGAGATGCTGAAAATGGCAGTAAGATATACATGCATGGAGTTCATTCCAAAGAGCTGACAAGAAAAATATTTAGGAGAGTTTTGCTTAGCATGATATGTGAAGCCAGTGTAAAAGATGAGTTCATCAAGGAAATGAGTGTAGAGAGAGGAGGAAAGAATAGGAGTAATCCCCAGGACACTGCAGTGTTACCAAGTCACAGAGAGGAAGAAGAACCAGCAATGGAAACTAGAGAGCAACCAGGAGAGTGTAGTATCCTTGGGTCAACTGAAGTTCTTGCTTTAAAGAAGAAGAAATGAGGTCAAGTGTTGCTGAATCTATCTGTTCAGAAATGCTGATGCGGCTTTTCAAGGATGAAAGTAATGTCAACTTTCAATTAATTAAAAAATTCCAAATCCCAGTTATCTGTATTATTATGTCTAATATCTAAACATTTAAACCTATTCCTTTCATTTTTTTATGTTATCACTGCAGAGTTTTCTGTGAACCAAAGTTGCTATTTGCACCTTTGACAAAGTGCAAATTGAATTATGCCAGTTTTACTTGTGTGCTTTTGGTGCATAAGACAAGAAGAATTCCAACCTCCATTTATACTGGAAGGAAGAAATTAATGAGTATTTTCAAAATCCTTGTTTGGTCACTTAATTGGCTGTGCGACAAAGAGCTCTGTGGTGCATGTCAAACCACTTTCAGAGTCCTCTAATGATTTGTGCTCTGCTTGACTTGTGATACTATTCTGTGTGGCCTGTCAAGCTGGATATCTTGTTAAAGTGGCTAGAATAAATTGGCTAGTGGGTATATACAATGTAGTATATTAACTACGGCAACAGGGAGTATTTTTAGCAGCTCTTTCAAGAGATTTCGATGTTTGCCCATAAGCATCAAAGCTGAACCAAACTTTCATTTAATATAATTAAAAGGACATCTGAAAGTAGTTTCTGTCACAGCAGGTTCTTGTGGTTTGGTAACCCTTTGTTAAAACTCTGTGAACTTAATATATTTCACAGCTTGATAAATCTGTACTTGATTTGTGTCAGTAAGAGAGAAAATATAAATCTGTACCCTGCATGTTTCTAGTGCCCTGGACCTATTGTTAAAACACATTGAGATCAAAGAAAGTGACTTCAACCTACAAAACCGTCATAGTTTTCTTTAGATGAAGAACAGTTATAAGAATTCCCTTCTGTAAGTTGGAGTTGTTAAATGTTGTTATAAATCATTGAATCAAAAGACAGTAAAACCACACATAATGTAAGCAGAGTAAATTTCACATGTATTATTTAAGAGCTTGAACAGGTCAGTTCATAAATCTAATGATTCAAAGACCTCTAAAGGACAGGAGATCCTACTTTGACGTCGGAAGAACATCATTCTGGGAATCTCTCAGAAATCCCCTGGCACATATTTTAAGTTAAACAAGAGATGGCTGCTTTACAAAGTCATTTCTGCTTCTTCCATTTTGCACATTTCCTATAAATAAACAAGTGTTCCAGCTGCTGTTTGTGTATAAATGGTTTGTGAATGTTTCAGACATAATTCTAATAAGGGTGAAAAAAAAAACTTTTGTTTTTAAATAAAACAAAATTATTTTCTCTCTTCTTTTCAACAAGTTGTAGTCTCTTCTCTGACTTAAGTCCCTGATCCAAGCCCAGGTCATGAACTATTAGCTAAAACTGATTCTTTAAAGTCCATTCTAATGCATCATTGCTCTCTGAACATGCATTTACCTTTAGAAAAGTTTTAAGTACATAGAAGAATATAAGTAGATATTTTTTCTATGCAAATTCAAGAGAATATATATCAGGTTACTTTGCTATTTTGTTAAAAGCTTTATGATCATAGCAAACCAGAAGAAAAAAGATTTTAAAAACAGGATTATAGATTTAAGATCCTGCTTTCTGAAAATACATTAGCTTTTCTGATAAAAAAAGGGAGAAGGGGGGAGTTTAAAGAATAATTTGCAGTAAAGAAGATGCCTGATGGTTTGGGAAAAAAAAAAAAAACCACAAAAATGATTTTTTAGGACTGCTCCCAACAGAGTTATAATTGTTATGTGTTCCCTTATCTAACATGTCAGTTATTAATTCTTTTATAGCTGATTATAACAGAAACTTGAATGTGGTGGCTTATAGATATCAGGGCTTTATTCACAAAGTGCAGATGAAGCCATTCAGAATTAGCATGAAACCTCCATGAAATCATCAGAAAACAACACTTCATCTTTTTTTCTGCTCCATTATTCTTTGTTCATGGCTTCCATCCACAAAATGACTAGATGGCTATTTAGGTTCTTAACACTTCAGGGCTTATCTCGAAGCAGGAAGAAGGACAAGGACTGGAACTCACCCTTTTTAAAACTTTCCAGTATTCCCACCTATTTCTTATCACATCTCAGAGGCTACCCTATTTTCATAACTAAACACTGTATTTATATTTGTAGCTTTGCAGCTGGACATAATCTCCAATAATCTGTCTAAGGCAAGGGGGATATTGGGCAACAGGCATTCCCAGACTCAACCAAAATACTTTTTTTTTCTTATTTAATGATAAATAATGATGCCTTCATCTAATTTTTGATGTAATAACCTATTATAGTTTCTTTTTTTCTTTTCTTTTTTTTAGGAGGTACCAGGGATTTAACCCTGGATTTCATACATTCAAGGCAGGGGCTTAACCACTGAGCTATACCCGCTCCACAGCCTACCATAGAATTTTGACAATATTAGGGTAACTTTTGAACCTTTAAGTGCAGATTCAAATGTTTGTTGGATTAGTCATAGTCAGAAGCCCATCATTCTGTAGACAAAACAAAAACAGCATTGTGTATTTGAGTGGTACCCTGGGGTTGTGTAGTACAACCTTACCTCTCATTCCTCTCCCTAGTCATTCAGCTCTTCTTCCCCAAAGAAATCTCTGTTATCAGCCTCTTAAATATCTTACCAGAGAAGACTATTTGTACTCACATCCACATTTTTATAGTGTTTCTTTATAAAGCTTGTCATACAGTCACACAGCAGTGTTGTTCTTCCTTGCCTAGAAAAAGGACTGTGGGAGTAGCTCATGACAGATGCACACAGTAGAATGGCACTCAGCCATTGAAAAGAAGACACATGTATGGAGATGATCACAAGGATGAACTTGTGTCATGGGTTATATCAGCAAAGCAAGATAACTGTTCATCAATAGCAAATTGGTTGAATAAACTGTGGCACACCAAATAATTGAATATTCTTTAGTCTCAGAAAGAATGAGGTAGACCTGCCTGTATTGACTTAGAAAAATGAGCTTGATGGTTAATTTCTTGTCATTTGGCTAGGTTATGGTGTCCAGTTGTTTGGTCAAGCAAGCACTGGCCTGATTGTTACTATGAAGGTATTTCACAGATAGATTTGCAGCTATAATCAGTTGATTGTATCTGGCTGACTGCATCTACAATCAGTAAAGGAGATTGCCCTCAGCAATATGGGGCATCTCCTCATTCAATCAGTTGGAAGTTTTAAAAGCCAGAACTAAAGATTTCAGGAATCAGAAAGAAGAATTTCTATGTCTGCTTCAGTTAGCCAGCTTCCCCTGGAGAATTAAGAATCAACTTCAGCATCACCTTTATCAGAGGTTTCCAGCTTGTGGCCTGCCCTATGGAATTTAGACTTGCCAGACTTCAAAATCATCTTTATTGGAATTTCTAGTTTACAGCCTGCCCTACAGAATTCGGACTTGCCAGCCCACTCAGTTGTGTGAGCCAAAGACTTAAAACAATCAATCAACCAATCTCTCACACACATAATCTACCCCCCCACCCCCGCCGCGTGCGTGTGTGTGTATGATATATGTATGTATATATCCTAAGTTCTGTTTTTCTGAAGAACCCTGACTAATATAATGGTTGTGATGTATTATAAAGTAAAAAAAAAAAAATCCAGAAAAAATAATAGATAATAGCATTACTGTAGTGACCACATTTGTTTGTGTGAGTATAAGTATTTACAGATCTGAAACACTTCAACAAAGTGTCAGAAGTGATTCTTTATGGGTAGAGTGGGTGATGATATTCAATAAATGCATATTTAGGTTCTAATTTATATACTTCTGCATTTTTTACTTTTTGCAAGCAGTTTTTAAATTAACAGAATTTACTTTTTTAAGACAGCATTATTTTTACAGAAAACTGATAGTACAGAGTTACCATTTATCCCCTTGCCCTCCCCCTCACATTTTCTGCTGTTATTAACATGTTATGTCAGTATGGTAAACTTGTTACCATTAATGAAGCAATATTGATACTATAATTATTGATTAAAGTCCATAGCTTACTCAGATTTCCTTAGTTTTTAATCTAATGCCCTTTTTCTGTTCCAGGATCCTATCCAGGATACCTTATTACATTTAGTCATCATGTCTCCTTGGATTCCTCTAGGCTATGACAGTTTTCAGACTTTCCTACAAGCCTGTATGTTTAAAGTCATATATATAAATATATTTTCCAATAAAAAATTTAACTACCCTACATAGTTCAAGAATAGCATAGATTTTTTTTCAATTGATTGATTCATTCACTCACTCAAACAATATTTAGTGATCTCTTACTGTGTTTCCCGCACTGTTCCAGGTGCAAGCAATCAGGGCTAAAGACAAGATGTCATACAGTTCCCATCCTACTTAAGTAGTTTGGAGGGTGGGGAGGAAGGGGACAGTAAATTAATCCATGAGAATAATAAAATGAGATGATGGCAGAAATACTATGCAAGGAATTAAAACAGAGCCACGTGGTTAAAAATGAATACTTGGTTATTTTAAAGTAGGTTTTGTGGATCAGGGAAGGCTCCATGAGGAAATCACAGTGAAGCTGAGTCCTGGCAGTGTGATGTCAGCTGGGTGCCCATCTCCAGAAAGAGCATTCCATGCACAGGAACCACCCGGGGCAAAGGTAGTCAAGCGAGAAGTGGTTGTTGAGTTCTAGGAAGAGAAAGTAGGCCCAGTTCACCAAAGCAATGGGCTGAGGGAGAAATACAGTGGTAGGAAAGTTATGAGAAGGAATCAGGAGCCTGAATGCCATGAAAGAGCTTGAATCACGGTCATGACATGATATTTTCAAAAGATCAGTCTGGCTGAAAACATAGTTTCCCTCCAGTCTCCATTCCTACAGCTTCCCCTGTCACCTTTATGTAGGTGATTCTCAAGAATATTGTTAAGCTGCTTTACAAATTTATAAATTTCTCTGTTTTTTATACTGCTTTCTGAGTAATATTTGAAAACACAAATCTGATCATATCTTGGCCCTACTCAAAGACTGTCCTTTACTCTCTTTTGCCCTCAGGAAAATTCCTTTTGTGGGAATACAGTGTTAAAAGTATCTGACTCCCTCCTTTTCTTTTTTTTCCCCACTGTGCTGTTTTATTAACCATTCAAGAACAGTAGCATCTGGTAAAACTGGGACAGAATTGGGATTTAAAAGTGAACAGATATTCAGCATCTAACAGTTTTCACAAACATAATTTCACAGAGCCAATACAATACTAACCACTAACCCAGTCCACCAGGTGTAGTAAAGTAGAAAAGATATAATAAGAAAAAATACCTACATTAGAAAGACCTCAACACTTTAGAAAAAGAGATAAACACTGTTAGTTTCTTCCCTTTAGCCCGTAAAACAACATCATCAGTCTGGATCTACCTATATAATCCTATATTAGCTTCTATAATATTTGTCAGGAGGGAAAAAATAAAATGACATTGGCCAGTACAGACTGGATATTTATGAAGGAGAGGGGGAGAAGGTCAGTTCTCAGAACAAATTAGTCAGCTTCAGTCTCATTAGCAGAATCTTTGGACTCTTTGTTCTTCCATACTCGTTCAATGTGCTTGTTCTTTTCTTGCAAACGCTCCAGTTTGGCAGCCATTTGTGCCTCTCGGTTCTCCTTGTTGGCTTCCATTTTGTGGATCAATTTCTCTTCCACCATTTTACTGAAGTTAATATTCTCTTCTATTGTTTTCTGAAGCACTTCTTTCTCATCCTCTCGTTTCTTAGCAAACTGCTTCAAGACCTCAGTTTCATGAGACTTGCATCTTTCTTCTACAGCTTCTAACTTCTTCTGAATTTCCTTCAGGGAAAGTTCCTTCTTCTTTGGAGGGGAAGGGGAAATTCTGGGATGGATTCTTTTGACCAAGGCTGAGTATCAGCTCAAAGGCCTGGCCTGAGGCACACTTCTCCAGTTCTTTCACCTGGATATCAGAAGCAGCCATGATGAATAGAAGACAAGAGACTGGCAGTGTATTTTACACAATCCACCTGGAAGGAAAGCCCTGCTCGGTCCGAGCCACCTGGCCACACTCCTGTCTCCCTCCTTTTTGATTCTCACACCTTTAACTGGTCCTTCCCATCCCCTTGGACCTTACACTCCTGAACCATCTACGTACTTGCAGTTCATGTCTCTGTGCCTTTGTAGTTGCAGTACCTTCTGTTTAAATTATCCCAAGATTTTTACTTATCTGTCAAGACCCAATTCATGTGTGAGCTCCTCTGTTGCTTTGGGTCATCACTTCTTCCTCTACTCAGCTTATCTAGGATTGTCAGAAATTCCAATGAGCCTATTTCAATTCATAACTCCTAAAGCTATATGGACTTTTCTAACTAATGTCACTTAAGTACTTTACAGGTAAACCTGAATTAAATAACATTCCATACTCACCCTCCTACACATCCACTACCTTCTAAAGAAGAACAAAAAAAAATTCCTCCTCTTCCTTTATTAACATTTTAACAGAGTGTCATCATCATCACCTTGTTGCCTAAATTCTGTGCATTGCAGTTCTTCATCTCTCTCACCAACCAACTTTAATCAGTAAATCCTTTTAAATACTTCCAGAATCTTTGTACTTTTCTCCTATTAAATACTTCCAGAATCTTTGCACTTTGCACTTTTTGTCCATTCCCAGTGCTAGAATGAATGCATGGATTTGATGCCTAGTTCTGCCAGGTCTTAACCTAATTAACCTTTAGTGAGTTACTTCTCTGAATCTCAAATTTCTCATCTGCAAGATGAGGATAAAATCCCTACCTCATTGGATTATTGTGAAAATTAAGTGAGTTAATACCTGTAAAGCATTCAGATAAGTGTCTAGAACACACTCAATAAATACTGACCATTCTGTATATCACACCCCTATTTAAAATCTTTTAGTTGCTTCCAGTTGCCTTCAAGAGGAGCCTTCAAGAGGAATTCAAAATATCTTAATGCAGTTTGCAAGCCTCTTTGAGATCTAGCCTTCACTTACCCAAACCCCTTGCACTCTTTGGTCTACCATAAGGAGTTTTTTCAATTCCTCCAAAGTGCATTAATCTGTTCCCCTCTATCCCCATAAGCACATGCAGGACCTCTTGCCCCTTCCTTTAGCCAACCTTTGGTCAACCTTGAATTTTGCTTGAAATTCAGTTTTCCAATACAAAGCTTGAACCCTATATTTCCATTATTATAATGCTTACCATGTTGTATTTTAATTACTTGTTTAATTGGATGACCCCACTATATTGTTAACACCTTGAGAGAAGGAAGAACTTCTGTCATCTTGTTGCATGACAACAAGAATGAGCCACATTGAAGATGCTCAATTAATATTTGTTTTATTAGTATTGAGTTAGGAAGAAGGTGGAGTCAAGTTTATGCTACATTTAATTCCTTTAATATAATATAGGTTTATTTGACAGCATTCAAGCATATAGCCTCAAACTAAATTTAAGAAGTAATACAGTCAATAGCATTATTTTTTTTTTTAAACAACAAAGTGTCTCAAAAAGGCAGAGTCTTTTCTAAGAAATTTTACTTTCTCTTCTTGTACTGTTAAAGGTTCTTATTATTATATTAAGGTCAGTTGTGTTATACAATCTAATTTTAATTAAGACTTGAAAATGCCAGCACTTCACTGTAATAAAAAAGGGAGTTCAGAGATTAGTAGCTTTTATATGCTTAATAATATTAAATGACAGTGGTTATAAAAAGAACCTTAGGTTTATTGATCAGATGTGTAAATATCAGTCACTCAACTTGACTTCTAATAAAAAAAATCTGCAAGTTCTAAACTATTTTGAAGACTCCTCTAACATTTGACCTTCAAATTTTTTATTTGAGTCAATATCTAAACACGGTTGGAGTACAATGTGCCCTATTCAGTAGTGATTTAAAACTTTCATTCAATTTTGTTTTATTCTCAACTGATAAACTTCACTTCAAGCATTCAGAACTAAAGAATTTTAAAAAGCTTGTTTTTATTTTTTTCAAATTATAAATCAGTGAAAACTGTATTATCTTTTACTAAAATAAAAATAAAATGACAGGAAGCAGGAGATGGGAACAGCAGAAAGTTGAAGTCATTTATTTCTCTTTCTCAACATATCCTGAGATTTAGACATTAGGAAAAATGTCAAAACATAATGATATTTTTTATAGTAGCTGTAAAGCAGTGTTATTCATCATAATGATTGTAGATTATATTGACAAATATTGCATTTAAAAGAGCATATCAAAAAGTCAAGATTTGAAAGCAAAGAGTAAAATAAAATTTCATATTACTAAGCAGATGTTTACAAATTATTTCTGCTTAATTTCAATTTATCTGCTAATATGAAATAATTACTCAGTTTTCTAATGGGATGTCTAAAGACAATTTGCATATTTATAATTTTTGCTTTATTGTAACTCAATAAATATTGAGCTGGATTGTAATATTTAAATGTTGTAACTTTTAAAGATAATGAATGAGTTTAATATAGAATTAATTCCCCGTTTTGTTATTTTTCTTGGCTTCATAATTCTACTTTCCATTCAACCATGAATATGTTTTCAGAGGAAATTTTCTAAAAATAAAGACCTGAACATCTAACTCTTTTGTTTAAAAATCTTTAATGGCTATACACTTTCTACATAATAAAGCCCAAACTCCTTAGCATGATACTGAAGACCTTCTACGATTTGACTTCTTCCTATTTCTTCCACCACTGCTCATATTTCCATCCTCTTTTTTCATGCACCATACATTTCCCTCACCCCAAACCCAACACATTCCCTGCATAATTTTTTTTTTCCTTATCAACTTGCTCACTATGTCTTTCAGCCTCAAATTTCAATCTCCTCCTCTTAAAATAATTACAAAAGTCAAAGCAAGGCTATATAGCTGTTTTCCAAAGCTTTTTTTCACAGTAGAAATAACAAGTAAATTTTCCCTTCTGAAATATATAAAGTGTGATTATAAAGTAATAGAACATCTTTTTAACAAACATACAAGGATCATAGCTATAACATACCCTTTGGAATATACTTTTGCAATATACAACACTTA
>JAQZBX010026296.1:0-29027 GCA_029593785.1 Cabassous unicinctus
AGTTCCTCTTCCTCTCCCCCTTCCCCTCCCCCTCTCCCTCCTCCTCCCCCTCCCATCCCCCTCTCTTTCTTCTTTAATTGTGGAAACATACATAGATCATAAACTTTCCCATCTCAACCACTCAAGCATACCATCCAACGGGATTCATCACATACACAATATTGCAGTATTCTTACCACCTTCTATTACTAAAACTTTCCAGTCACTTCAAAGTGAAACTCTATGGCCTTTATGCATTAACTACCCATTCCCCCTGCCCCCACCCCTGGCAACTTGTACCCTAATTTCTGTGTCCATGAGTTTGCATATTCTCTGATATTTTCTTTGTAGTTACCATGGAACTTAAATTTAATATCTTAAATCTATAACAATCTACTTTGCTTTGAAACCAACTTAACTTCAATAGTATACACAAACTATGTTCTTTACCTCGCTATCCCCCCACTTTTAAGTAGATCTTGTCGCAAATTACACATTTATGCATTATGTCAAAAACCACGGATTTAACACTACATTTTATTCATTTGTCTTTTAGATCCTGTAGGAAGTAAAAAGTGGAGTTACAAACCAAAAATACAATAATACTAGCATTTATATTTCCCCATGTTGCTACCCTTACTGGAGATATTTATTTCTTCATGAGGCTTCAACCTATTGTCTTTTATCCTTTCCTTTCAACCTGCAGAACTCTTTTTTTTTAAAACAAAGCAATTTACTGATACATATTAATAAACCATACAGTCCATCCAAAGTGTACAGTCAATGGTATTTGGTATAATCACATGGTTGTGTAGTCATCACTTCAATCAATATTAGACTATTTTCATTATTTCAATAATAATCACAATAATAATAAAACAAAAAACAAACAAAAAAATTCATCACCTCTCAATCTCTATATGCTTTCCCTGCTGCACATACCTGCTATTTCTGGCTATTCTTGCCTATTTATTTATTTTAAAGTAGTTTTATTGAGATGTATTCATATACCAAACAATCTATCCAAAGTGTATAATCAATGGCTTTTAGTTTAATCAAAATGTTTTGCATTCATCACCACAAAAAATTTTAGAACAGTTTCATTACTCCAAAAAGAAAAACTCCACAACCCCTTAGCAGTCACCTCTCAATCCCTCTATCCTTCCTCAGCCCTACATAGCCACTAATCTAATTTCATCTTTATAAATTGATTTATATTTACATTTTATATGAATGGAATCATACAATATGTAGTACTTTGTGTATGGTTTCTTTCAATTAGCATAGTGTTTTTTGTCTGTTATTAATATCTTGTAACATTAACATACATTTGTTCAGTTTCAAAGAAAAACAGTCTTATATATGCAATATTATCCATATTCATATTTCACATGGGGTTTTACTATGTGCAGAATTGTTTTTAGCACCTCTTGTAGAGTTAGTCTAGTGGTGACAAACTCCCTCCATTTTTATCTGGGAATGTCTTACTCTCCCCCTCAATTTTGAAAGATATTTTTGCTGGATATAGAATTCTTGGTTAGCAATTTTTTACTTTCACATTTTAAATATGTCATCCTACTGCCTTCTTACCTCCATGGATTTCAATGAGAAATTAATGCTTAATCTTATCAAGGCCCTTTCTATGTAACATGTTGCTTCTACCTTTCAACTCTAAGAATCTTTCTTTATCTTTGCCATTTGAAAGTCCGATTATAACATGCTGTATGAGTCAGGGTTCTCTCAGGAAATAGAATCAACAGGAGATATCTGTCAATAATATGAGATTTTATAAGAGTCTCTCACGCGACCGTGCGGATGCACAAGTCCAGGTTCCGCAGGCAGGCTGCAAACCAGGGGCTCCGATGAAAGTCTGATGAAAGGTCCTTGATGAGTTTCTGGGAGAAGTTGGCTGTCCAATGACGAGCTGGGAAATTCTCTCTGAATGTTGAAATCACTTCCCCTTTTAAGGCATTCAACTGATTGGATAAAAGCGTCACCCATTGATGATGTAATCTCCCTGATTGATGCAGATGTAATCAGCCATCCATGCAGTAAACTCACTGGTGATCGAAGTCCATAAATGCTCTTGTATTACAATTAGCCCAGTGCATGCTGGACCTAACACCTGCACACAATTACCTGGCCAAGTTGACATATTAGCCCAACCATCACACATGCCATAGTGTTTATCCTGTTTGTAGCTCATTGGATGTCTTGGATGTGTATATTCACATCTTTTGTTAAATTTGGGAAGTTTTCAGCTATTAATTCTTTGAATATTTTCTCTGCCCCTTTCTTTCTTCTCCTCCTGGGACTCCCACAATATGTATATTGGTACACTGGATGGTGTCCCACAGTTTCCTCAGGCTCTGTTTATTTTTCTTCATTCTTTCTTCTTTCTGCTCTTCAGACTGAATGATTTCAATTGTCTTATCTTCAAGTTCACTGATTCTTTTGTCAGTTCCAATCTGCTGCTGAGCCCTCTAGGGAATTTAAATTTCTGTGCTGTTGTCTTCAGCTCAGTTTGGTTCCATTTCATAATTTCCATTTATATTTCTGTTCATGTATTGTTTTCCTCATTTCCTTTAGTTCTTTGTCTATGTTTTACTTTAGCTCTTTAAGTATATTTAGGAACATTTTAAAAAAGTTTTTATCTAGTATGTCCCAGGTCTGATCCTCCTCATTGATAGTTTCTAATACTTTAATCTTCTTTGCTTGGGTCAGTGCTTCCTGTTTGTTTTTTTCTTTTCTCTTTTTGTTTGTTTTTTGCTTTTTATGTTTTGTAACTTTTTATTGAAACCTGGATATTTTGGTATTTTGATGTGTTATCATTGGAATTTAGACTCTGAGGGGTCTGTTCCTTAAATTTGTATCCAGTTTGTTATGATAGAGCTTTCCATGAATGCCAGTAGCTAACTAAAAAAGAAGGCAAAAAAAGTAAACACCTTTCTTAGTCTTTACATGTTGACTTGTGACAGGGCCCTCCTTCAGAGCTTACTCATACAATGAATTTAGAGAATAGCTCTAAATAGGCCAAAGTGTAGGGGCTCCCTGATCCTTTCTGGACATGAGTCTTGCCTTGGGCATGCACATGTGGCCCTAGGAATTCCCCTGACTACATAGTCCCAAATGACTCCTCTTCCCTAGGAAAAAGTTTCCTCATGGTCCCAGACATTGTACTACATATCCTACAGCCTGCAATCCCTTGACCAGGCAGCATGACTTGACTGCTCTTCCACAATGTTCTGTAGGATAGTTTTGTGAGCTGTCCTCTACATGCAAGGGAAGTTCTGGGACAATGAGTCCTAAGGCCACCTCCAGACTGATTGGGTCAGACATATGCTCCCAGTATGTGCACTAGGATTACTCTGTTCCCTCCAGAACCAGGACCAGGATTGAGAGCTCAGGCTGGCTCTGTGCTGAGCCAGTGAGGGGTGGAAAAAGGGCCAGCCAGGGTGCCATGAGATCCTACCAATTTAACTAGCCTTTTTCTTGATTCGGCACTCACCCTGTTACTGAAGTCCTTTAACTGTTTTCTGGTGCTTTGGGAATTATGCTTCTCCCAGTTCTTGCTGGTTGTTCAAAACTTCTGTGGAGGTATGGAGCCCTGAAGCTTCTCACTATGCCATCTTGATTGGGGCATATGCTTTGTTTTTAAAACTTAACATTTTATAGTGTTTTTTTTTTTAAACAAATCAATTTTATTGATACATATTAATAAAGCATACAATTCATCCAAAGTGTACAATCCATGGTATTTTATATAGTCACATAGTTGGGCATTCAACACTTCAATCATTATTAGACCATTTTCATTATTTCAATAATGATAATAATAAAGAAAAAACAGACAAACAAATAAGAAAATTCCTCACCTTTCAATCTTTCCACGTTTCCCCTTCAGTACCTAGCTGCTGTTTCTGGATATTCTTGAAAAATTATTTGTTTATTAAGCAGTTTTATTGAGTTATTTTCACATACCATCTGATCTATCCAAAGTGTATAATCAATGTCTTTTAGTATAATCACAGTGTTGTACATTCATCACCTCAAAAATTTTAGAACCATTTTATTACTCCAAAAAGAAAGACTCCACACAAATTAGCATTCCTTCCTCAGCCCTACATAACCACTAATCTAATTTCATCTTAGTAAATTGATTTACATTTACATTTTATATAAATGGAATCATACAGCATGTAGTACTCTGTGCCTGGCCTCCTTCACTCAGTATGGTTTTTTTTGTCTGATATTAACATTGTGTAGTATTAACTTACATGTGTTCAGTTTAAAAAAAATGGTCTTAAATATGTAATTCTACCCATATTCATATTTCACATAATGTATTTGTATTTCACATAATCTGTTTAGATCATAATAGGGCAATCATACAGTACTTGTCCTTTTGTGTTTGGCTTGCTTTACTCAACATAATGTCCTCCAGGATCATCCATGTTGTCTTATGTTTCATGACTTCATTTCTTCTTAGTGCTGCATAATATTCCATCATGTGTATACTCCACAACTTGTTTATCCACTCATCAGTTGATGGACACCTGGGTTGTCTCCAACTTTTGACAATCATGACTAATGCTGCTATGAGCATTGGTGTGCAGATGTCTATTCGTGTCACTGCTCTCAGTTCCTCTGGATATATACCTAGCAAAGATATTGTTGGGTCCCATGGCAAGTCTATATTCAACTTCCTTAGCAACTGTCAAACAGTCCTCCACAGTGGCTGTACCATTCTGCATTCCCACCAACAGTGAATAAGTGTTCCCATCTCTCCACATCCTCTCCAACATTTACAGTTTTCCAACTTTTTAATAGTGGCCAGTCTAACAGGTGTGAAATGATATCTCACTGTAGTTTTTTTTTTAAATAATTATTTTCATTTATTTGTTTAAATGCACATTAATACTCAATATATATTTACATCTTAAAATCACTCAATTTAGTGAAAACAAGGCATCCAAATCACACTAGCAGCAGAAATTGCTTATTAACTACTAGTCATTTTATGAAACCATATCCATCTATATAAAAATTAACACTAAAGAGAATAGTCTTAATTAGAGCTAATAAATAAATGAAAAGCATAATTATAAATAAATACCAGATTTTAAACAGGAAATCTGCAAAAGCTTTACTATAAAAGGATTTTCACTCAAAGTAGACAAAATACATAGTAAGCCCAAACTTGGAGAATAGTAAGCTAATAGATAAATTTTCTCTCTTAGTTGAGTCTTCAGTAACATCATTTCTTGATGAAACAAAGTTACTATTATACATTTTTAAAGGATTAGTCCAGTTGTTTCCTCTCACTTTATTTCCTCCTCTACATTTACAGTATTGGCAGCAGCAGCAGCATGTGAATTGCCTAGAATGTCTTCGTTTAATCCATTTGACTCTTCATTTTGATCTTCACCTGTATTAACTTCTTCAGTTGTAGGTGCTGTTGGTGTGTTCCCTAACCAATCATTTTCCTTGGGACTGACTGTTACTCAGGAGATTTGCCCGCCTTATTTCCAAGGCCAGTTGTTTATTTCTCTCAATTCTTTGTTGTTGCTCTTCTGTCAGGCTTCTACTTGACTCAGAAGCAAACTTGTCACTTTCAGATGAGTTTGTCAAAAAGGCATCAAATTCAGTAGCCATTACATCATGGCCATTATTTTCCCCTACTTCATCAATATTGCTAATAAAATCTTCATGAAAAACAGGGAAATCGAGTTGAATTCGTTTTAAACAGGTCTGAACCTCCTCTTTATTTCCTAGGTATTCAACTCTGTTAATAAAATCCTCAAATTGCAGTTTAGGGAATAGTCTATGTGCTCAGTGCTCCATGGGTCTGATCAGCGTCTTTAAGTCTTCAGCCTCATGACCCCTACCTTTGAATTTTGTTTTATCAAACACATGCCTTAAGGCTAAAAGTCATCTCTTTGAAATTAATCCCTGAGCACCCAATTTGGGTATATTCCTTTTAACTGTTTTCTTTGGAGGTACAGGAACAGATGCTCCCCTCCCCGACTCTTCATCAGGTTCAGCACCTTCATTATCTTCTCTCTCTAAGAGGCTGGAGGTGGGAAAGGAGGAAAAGTTTCATCTTTTACATGCTCATAATCTAGTGGGTCAACCAAGCTGTTCTGTGGTTCCAGCATCTTGTTCTTTTTTTTCTCTTTTGGCAGCATCTTATAGTACTCAGACTGCAGCCACCACAGCCTGGCACTTACCCTAGGTCAGTTTTTTTTCCAATAGAACTTTTTTTAAAGATTTGTTTTAATTTCTCCCCACCCCCCCGTTGTTTTGCACTCACTGCCTGCTCTCCGTGTCTTTCATTGCGTGCTCTCTGTGTCTCCTCATCTTCTTTTTAGGAGTCACCGGGAACAGAACACAGGACTTCCCATGTGGTAGGCAGGGTAGGCTTAAGCCACATCCTCTTCCCTCATTGTAGTTTTGATTACCATGTTTTTAATGATCTTATTTATTCCTTATGAGTAGCTTTTAAAAACAGAGCAATGATTCCACTTATATGAAATACCTAGAATATGCAAATTCATAGAGACAAAGTATATTGCAGTTTAACAGATGCTAGGGGTCAGGGGAATGGGGAGTTAACCCTTAATGGGTAACAAGTTTCTGTTTGGAGTGATGAAAAAGCTTTGCTAATGGATGGTGGTGGTGGTAGCACAATATTATGAATGTAATTAATACCAATGAATTGTACACTTGAGAGTGATTAAAATGGGGAATTTTATATTGTTACCACCATAAAAATCTGTACCAAAAAAATATATGCCGCACTCCTTTTTCCCCCAACTGTAAATGTAAAGCATATCCATTGTGAAAAAATAGGCAATATGCAAAGTGAAAAACCACCCTTGACATATTAAAGTGAAACTCCAAGACATTTTTCCCTATGCATATATAAATACATACTTAGAAAAATGGGATCATGCTATACTTGCTGTTTTAGTTACTGTTTTACATGTCAATAAATGTAGACATAGAGCAGACTTTTAAATGGTTGTGCAGATATATCACAATTTATTTACTCTTTCCTATTGATGACATTTCAGCTGCTTCTATATTGTCACTGTGGTAACAGTCCTCGCACATACATCTTTTCAGAATATCTAATTCCTAAAAGTAGAATGAGGGGTCAAAGGGAAAGCACATTTAATATTTTAAAATAGATTATTTACAATCATCACTACCAATAGAAATATATAAAAGGGCCCCTTTGCCTTTACTATTACCACCATAATTATCCTTCTTAATAGCTGCAAAATAACCCTGAATTAATGCTCAGTTAATAGATTCTCCAGTTTGGAAGCAGAGAAGTGGGAAGTTTTATTTTATTTCAAAGAAATTAAAGAGAGCAGGTTAAAAAGAATCTCGCGACCCAAAGGGACCCAGTCCAAACCCCTGAATCCTGGGCCATCCGCCAGAAAGCAGTCAAGGGACACCGCAAAGTCCCGGTCATGTCCCCAAACCGCCGCTAGATGGCGAGAGGGAGGCTGCGAGGCCCGTGCGGCCGTATGCAAGCCCGGGCTTCGTAGGCCGCCAAGGCAGGAGAGGAAGGAGGTCAGGCCGGCTGGGGGAGACTGGGATTCCGGCCGGGGGGACACGAAGGCAAGGGCCGGGAGATGGCGTTCAGCGTTCCAGGGAAGTTGTGAGTAGAGGCAGCAACGGTCTCACCACCTCCCAGAACCTGCCGTGCGCGCTGTTGAAGGACGCCAGGTGGCAGCTGTGTCGCGTTAGGAGCGAGGTCGCGCCGGCTGGGACCGGGCTTGTCCGAGCGGTGCCGGCCGACGGCGTTTCCTGTGGCTGCCGGGATCCCTGGAGGACAGCGCCAGGGGGGACAGCCAGCGCCGCCCGAACCAGACCCAAGTTCTCGCGCCGCCTTTAGTGGCCGTGGACCTAAGGCAAGCTTTACGGGACCTCTCTGCCACCTACCCCAGGGAAGACCTGTGAGGATTAAATGAGATAATACGTGGAGGCTATTATTTTTGTACACCTCCGTTAAAAAAAAACACTCTCCGCCCCCCCCCCCCCCCAGCAAGTGGTTTATTAACTTCCGCAAGCCTACGGGGGAATAGAAGAGATCTCAGTAGAGATGACTGTATTCCGTCCCCTCTTTCAGTGTACCCGCTAGGCCTTTGTCCCAAATCTGGACAGAAATGCTAGAAATCTTGGTCCTCATTCTCAGGGAGCCCACGGTGTAACTGAGGAGGCAGGAATAGTACACATGCAGGGAAATTACTTCAGAAGCCTTACCAGGGTTCAAAATTAACAGCACCTGACAATTCACTTGGGAGAAGGGGCGCTAGCCCTTCTTGACCAGCTGTGAGCTTTGGCAAAGTCCGGGGTCCAGCCGGCACATACGGCTCATTTCCCTAGTCCAGTTCCCAGCGGCTGGGGGCCACCCCTAGGACTGAGGGTATGGGGGGAGGGGAGCTGGGCTCTGTGTTGGCAGTTGCCATGGTTTTTGCCCCGAGTTCTGGAGCCAACCTGCCCACTCCCTGAGAGGCTCAGGTCACAGAAACAGCAGGTCAGAAGCCTGTGGGGACGTGAGGAGTGACACTCTGGAGCCCACCAGCGCACCTGTTGAGATGGAGGCCTCAGATGGGCAAGGGGGTGAAGGGAACAAGCCCCTAGACAAGGTGAAGTGGGTCTGAGAGTGTGAGGAAGGGAGAGGGGCAAGGAGGGTGGTGAGGGGCCGGTTTCAGAAAGCAGAGAGCATGAAATTCAAGGAAGAGAAGAAGGGGAAATGGTGTGGTCCATGAGTTAGCAAGAAACCTAAACTGGAGCAAAGAAAGATTAGTTCCTTCAAACAAATATTTATCAAGGACGTATATATCTGGCAAGATGATGGAAAGGGGCCCCATGTTATTGTTGGTTATGATGACATAAGGGCTTCTTTGTGTGTGTGTGTGTGTATTATAGTCTGTGTTTGTGGTTGTGTGGCGTGTGTAGTGTGTTTATGGAGTTGAGCAACCAGAGTTCCCTCTCTCTGGGGCCTGAAGGAGCCCATATTTCATACCCTCTTCATCCACCTCCGTCCTGTTCTCCAAGTTAGAGGGGTTTGAGCCTGAATCTTTCTTTTTCACCCGGAACACAGGTAGGAATTAATGCCCACTTTTCTGAGAGGCTTTTGAAAGGATGCAAATCAGTTGTGTCAATCTAATCCTGTGCTCTACCTTTTAATACTATTTCAGTTTCTTTGTCTCCATTTTTTTTTCCATTTTCTTTGCCACAGTTTTACTGTCAAAAGATTCCTTCTCATCACCATTGCCGTCACAGAGTTTTTTCTGAGTGCACATTCGATGTTTCAAGATGTATTTATTTATTTCTTCCCCTCTTGTTTGCAGTCACTGTCTGCTCTCTGTCTATTTGTTGTCTGCTTGTCTTCTTTTAGGAGGCACTGAGAACTGAACCTGGGACCTCCCATGTGGGAGGTAGGCACCCAATCGCTTGAGCCATATCTGCTCCTTGCTTGTTGTGTCTCCTCATTGCATCTCCTCATTGCATCAGCTCACTGCCTTGCTCTTTTTCTTTAGGAGGCACCGGGAACTGAACCCAGGATCTCCCATGTGGGAGGCGGGTGCCCAACTGCTTGAGCCACATCTACACCCTCAATGTTTAGATATATGGCACAATGCCAAATGTTTGAGATACAAAGAGGTGGGCCTGGGACTTAGGTACTCAATGAATGAATGAATGAATGAGTGAATCCCTGCTCATTTCCCCAAGGAATCACTTAAATCTCTTGGTACTTCAGTGTCCTCATCTATAAACAGAATTTGTGAGAGAATAAAATGAGACAATGTTTATCAAGAACTTTGTGAAGTTAGCTATGATTATTATAGAATAAATGGGTAGAACATTCTAGGATTTCTAAGTGGGGATTTTCAGATATGGGTTTCTTTGCCTGAAAACCAGATATGGGTTTCAGGGTCACTTAGATCAATGATGAGTCAGAGAAGGGTCATAGGGAAAATGAAGAGCTTTGGCTAGCATTTGGGCCAGTGGTTGTCCCAGCACCGCCCCTCAGGAGTAGTAGTCCAGGTCCTCCAGCTGACCACTGCCCCCTGTCCCCTTTCAGGTGACAGATGTGCCCTCCTTGGAGAGGAGCTCCAGCACCAACCCCGCTGGAGACTCACTTGTACGCCATGCCAAGGGCCTGGGCCAGGACACCTTCAAAATTGTGAGTGAGAGGCCA
Organism: Cabassous unicinctus; assembly: GCA_029593785.1. Classification (NCBI taxonomy): domain Eukaryota; kingdom Metazoa; phylum Chordata; class Mammalia; order Cingulata; family Chlamyphoridae; genus Cabassous; species Cabassous unicinctus. The sequence goes on from JAQZBX010026296.1 coordinate 10,202, forward strand.
GCCTGAGCGCATGTCGCCTGTTCCCAATGAGTCAGGAGATATGGGTTTAGAATCGCAGGCCTCACACCCACAGCTCACAGCCCAGCTGTCACAGTCTTGGGAAGTAGGTGGGATAGAGGTTTGCAGCCTTCTCACCTAGCACACACAACCCTTCCTGGGCCAATCTATTGGTTACTTGGGCTGCCCATCTGCCTCTTCTTTTCTCCCATGGTGCCTCACTTCACCTGCTACCACCTCAGTGTAAAGAATACTTAAGGCCACTGAAGAAGTTCCTGCGAAAGCTGCATCTACCCAGGGACCTTCCCCGGAAGAAAAAGCTGAAGTACCTGAAGCGGAGCCTGGTGGTCCTAGGGGACCACATCAACACCTTTCTGCAACACTACTGCCGAGCCTGGGAAATCAAGCATTGGAGGAAGTAGGGCAGCTTCTTTACTCCACCCCCCTCCCCATACCAATTCATGGGCCACCACCTTTCTATTCAAGGTCACACCCCAGTCAGGATCCTTAAGTCCTTTGTCTTTATGTGGAGGAGACAGGATCCTGGAGAGGATGTAGGAAAAGGGGGAAGGAGAGAACAGGGGCCCCTTAGTCACTCAGGACAACATTGACCATACCTTGGCTGTACACACAGTGGACCCCAAGGAGAGTAGCCTCTAATTGAAGACTTTCTGTGTGCAGTTGCTTGTCACCAGGACATACTGTTCAGACAGGAGAGTCTGGCAAATCCCCACCTCTCCATGCCCCTAATAAAAAAACAAGCAGGAAGGGGAGTGGGTGTAGCTCAGTGGTTGAGCACCTGCCCCACAAGTCAAATGCAGGAAGAAGAGGGGCTATTTTCCATCTCCCTCAGCCTCAGATTTCTCCCCACAGGATGCTCTGGCGATTTGTCTCCCTCTTCTCGGAACTGGAGCCAAAGCAGCTTCGCCAGCTCTACAAGTATACCAAGAGCAACCAGACAGCCAAGTTCCTGGTGAGGGTGCTAGGGGAAGCTCCTCCAGATCCAGCTGAGGGTTGGTTGGTGTGTGCCCTTAGATCCCTAGAAGGCAGCTGGGACCTCGGGGCCCTGCTGATGCACCCAGCACCCCTTGGGTTTTTTCCATGATTCACTGTCTGAGCAAGTCCTCTCTCCCTCATCTTTACTTGTAAATTGGGCACAGAGTGGGACTGGAGATGCAGAGATTCAGCCTCAAATTCTCCATATTTAGTCACACTTTCCACCTATGTCCTGAGAGCAGGGGCAGGGACATCCCTCATGAACCACGGGTGGGGCAGATGAAGCTGCACACAAAGGAACAGCCATCTTGGGAAAGGCTCTGGGACTGTCATCATTGCCCTGGCCTGGCTTTGTCCAAAAACTGTGGTTCGCAAACATTTTGGGCTCGGGATACTTTTACCCTCTTAAAAATCAGCAAGAACCCCAAAAAACATTGGTGCAGGTGGATTATATCTATTGATATTTACCCTATTAGAAAGTAAAGCTAAGAAAAATTAAAAAATATGTATTTATTAATTTTATTTAAAAATAAAAATAATAAACCCATTACAAGTTAGCATAAATAAGTTTTTATAAAAGAAACTATATTTTAAAAACCAAAATGAATGAGAAGAGTGGCATTGTTTTGCATTTTTACCAATCTCTTTACTGTCTGTATTAATAGAAGATAGGTGGCTTCTCATATCTGCTTATGCATTTAATCTGCTATGATATATTGTTTTGGTTGAAGTCCATGAAGAAAATCCAGTCTCACACAGATAGCTGGAAAAGAGAGGAACTTTTTCAGATAATTGTGGATATTTTTCTTTGGTACCACACCAAAGCTCAAGTTACTTAAAGGCTAATTGCAATATGAACTCTGAAACCATAACAAACAAGTTTTCATACTAGGTTATATTAAAATCCATTGGTCTCTCTTGCACTTTATGTAGGCCCTACTTTTTAAGGGGCTCACAAGGTCAGAAGATCTCAGGGACCCCCAGAGGGCCGCAGACCCTATTTTGCAAGTCATTGGTCCAAAACAATAATTACAGATAACAGTTATAAAAGCATTTTATCTGCCAGGCACTTTATATATGTTCCCTCATGTAATCTTCAAAAGTAACCCTAAATGGTAGTTAGAATTATTTTCCACAGTTTATAACGAACCCAAATGTAGGGAGGTACAGTAACTTGTCCCAGGTCACATTGCAAGTGGGAGGGAAGTGCCAGGATCAAACCCAGGTCTAGTTCGGACAAAAGTCCTGCTCTGATCATGCCCTGATACCACTACTCTAACAGTGCAGCTTCCCCCCAAACACACACAAATAAGACTTTTTATTTCTCACCTTTAAAAGTCTGAATTTTGGACTGGTGGCTCATACCCATCAGCTTGTTCAACTTTAACACCTGTCTCATCTCCAGTAGCTTTGCCAGAACTACTGTCTTCACCAAGAAGTTTCATGAAATTTCCCAATTCAGACTTGGGCTTCAGCATTTTTCCTTTACTAGCAAATGCATCACGGGGAGGACAGATAGATTGGTAAGCCTTTTCTGTGTCTTTACCAATGCTGCCTAGGATCAATTTATTGACCACCTTTCAAGTCATTTGTCTGTACCTCTTGGATCACGATTTCTGTCATCTTTTTCTGGATTTGGTGGACCTGTTGCTGCTGAATATAAGAGATCTTCCAAATCTGATTGTTGCATTTTTTTAGTAAAACCAACACGGAACAGAAGAAGCAAATAACCGTCAGTAGTTTTGACATCAACATGAGCTTCAATAATGGTCTGCCATATTTTGACCAAGCAGCTCATCCTGTCTTGGGTAAGATCCATGCCGTGGGAGTTAGTAGGCAGTTTTTGCCCTGAACATCCTCAGAAATTGACTTGAATTCTCGAAGTGCAACGCAACTTCATCATTCTGCACATCAGCAAGGCTCACTTCAAAATCGTGGCTCTTGAGGCCAGCAGATGCAATTTTGGTTCCTTGAGTCCTTCTGACTAGTGTTTTCCCAGTATTTTTTATACTAAACATTGCTGGTGCTTTCACATACCAATCTTTCTTAGAAAATGGGTCAACCACTTTCTTCTTGCCTCCCTTTTTGCCACCTTTTGTAAAGTGCTTGTTCTCGCCACCTGCCACGGTTCTGCTCAGAGAACCAAAAGCCTAGCGGGGCAGCTTTAACCAAAGCCTGTCCCTCTGGGTCTCCGTTTCTTCCTCTGAACGTGAGTGGTTAGGTCACTTCAGTGATTCTCCTCTGAATATGAGGAGCTGTCATTTCAGTGATTCCTGCATTTCTGAATTTCACCAACTAGGACATTTTCAAAGAATATTTTCAGGCTCCCAACTTCAGTTTTGCTAAGTAAGAACTTAAGTACGATTGTTTGATTACAAACAAACAAGACACTGTAACTCCAAAAAGAGGTGGAAGACATAATAACAAAATAAAAGACAACCCAAGAGAAGACAGTTGGCATCCTGGCCTCAGTGCTCCTGAGGCCCTTTCTCTCCTGCATCTGTGCTTCTCACTTGATCCTTCTGGCTGGACAAATGTGAGGCACAGCCAGATGGCAGCCGTTTCCTAACAAGGACAGGGCTGAGGCTCTGGAACTTGGGCCCCTCACTTCATGACACTCTCCTCACACTGTGACCCTGTTGCAGGTGGCCTTCTGCCCCTTGGATGCAGCGGAGAGCTCCTTGTCGGTAGACCAGGAAGACAGTCTGCCCAGGCTCTGCACTGCCTGGGGACTGCACAGCAACATCAGTGGCATGAAGGAGAGGCTGTCCAAGATGCAGGCCCCAGGCCGAGAGGCCTCCCTGCTGGGGAAGCCACAGCCCAGTGTCCATGTCCGGAGAGGTACGGTCCATTTGGTGTGGGGGGAGTGCCTGGGAGAGGGGGTGGAGGGTAATGTCTGGGTATTTCTCCCGAGCAGCCTCGAGCTGCCAGGAGCCTAACCCTGAGCCAGACAGGTTCCTCTTCCCTGCTCTCCACTTCCCTTCGTCCCTACATTTCTCTTTCTGTCCTTCTTTTCTTCCCTTTCTCTACTTTCTCTTTTTCTCTCTTTTTCTCCCTCTGGTTTTCCTCAGGAATGCTCATTATAGAAAGTTTGAAATGTACAGATAATGTAAAAAAGGAGAGAGAGAGAAATCACCCATGATTTCATCACCCAGAGGCCATCACTATTAATGTTCTGGTGTATTTCCTTCAGAGTTTTGTTCTCTATAGTTTCTCCCCAGTTGAAGCCTCATAATACATTACAATTTTGAATAATGCATTTTACAATTAATATTGAAACAAAGGCACTTTCCCATTTGACAGAGCAGAAACAGTTTCTAGTGGCCAAGCGTGTGGACTCCCAAGCAGCGTTAGCAGGATGCCTACCGTGAGGGCGGAGAGGGGCATGGGGAAAAGGAAGGGCTCAATTCCCTCCCTGGGTGGGAAGTCCAGCCAGATGGCCGGGGAATGGCCTTCCCAGCAGCTTTGACCTCTGCACTGACCTCATGGCCTGCCTCTCTGGAAGGAGGCCATGGGGTTAGGGGACAGAGCCCCTTCAGTAAGGGACATAGGCTGTCAGTAAGATAAGATTTTGTTGTTCTTTCACTATGCTCCCTCCACACCCCTACTTGTACCCACTGAGATTCTCGTACCATTTATGTCATCAGAATTGTCTCTGTGACCTTCCCGATTTCAGGTTCTTTAAAGAAGCTTCCTCAAAAACCAAAACTGAAGAGAAAGAGGATTAAGGAAGCCCCAGAAGCCCCTGAGACTTGTCCGTAGGAGGGCCCAGCTGGGACAGAGGGCTGGCTCACCCTGGGTCCCAGGGCACCTGCCTGTCTCCAGCACTTGGGCGGATGGGGACCAATGAGTGGAAAGAAGAAAGTAGTATTTATGGAAAGGATGTTGAAGTCTTAATTATGAGTAAAGGGGGTGGGAAATAAACATCCTTAAGACAATTCTACTTTATTTGGCTAACTCTCATCATTCATTCATTTATCTTAAAACAATTGCCAGAACCTTGTAAATATCAGGCGTCCGACACATACACAGGTGAATAAGGTGTGGACATTTATGTCACAGGCTGCCACATCCGAGTGGGGGAGACAGACCTATAAATAGACATGACAGCAGAGTGAGGGCATGTGTCGGGGGAGGTGGGGATGGAGCAGGGCTGGCATCAGAGAGTGACAAGCCTGTAGCCCGTAGCCCTGCCTGAGTTGTCTGGACTTTGTTCTGTAAGTAACTGGGGAAAGCAGTGGCACGAGTTGGTGAGACTTGGGTAGTAGGGAGCTGCTCTGGTGACTGAGAAAAGTGCATAGAAGTGAGTGGGGGTGCAGGCAGGAGACCAAAGAAACAACTTCAGGAGCCTTGGCTAGGACGGTGGCTCAAGCAAGAACTGGCAGCATGAGCTGAATTCAGACCACCCATGTGTTTTGTTTGTCCCTTGTGACGTTCTACTTGTTGTTTAAAACATTTTTAAGAAATTAGTTGTCCATATTGAAACTTGGCATGTTTCACAATAAAAACAAAAAAAGGGAGAGAGAAAATAAAGGTGTCTGGCTTCTCTTAAAGACAGGCCCTGCCTGGGCCTGTGTTCCCACGTGACAGCAACTGGCTGGTGCTGAAAGGCAGCTGCACCCGTTCCACTGACACACTTTTAGTTCAGTGCCCCCACCCCATCCCTGCTGCCTTATACTTTAGCCTTCTTCACCCATTTCTATCACCTCTGTGACTCTTGTACCCCTGTAGCATGCAAAAGCGATGACCCTGCACAGCAAAGGGGGTGAGGTGAATTTATCACATTTAGCTAAGGTAAGATTGACAGTTCTTGATAGAAAGATGTGGGAGATGAGAAAGGGATGGAGTGAAGAAGGGAGGGAAGTAAAGATGATACTTTTTTTTTTCCTAGTGGGAGAGATCAGAGAGATGGCCTTCTGCTCCAGGAGGGAAAGCAGGTCCAATCATATTCCAAACCCAGAAGACAGGTTAATCAGGGCTCTGCCGGAGGGGCCAGCATACAGGGCCCAATGTGCCCAGAAAGAAAGGGAGAGGGCAGAGTTGTGTGACTCTTCCCTCTTCCTCCATCATTGGTATTCAGAATAGCAACATAGATTTAAAACGTTAAAATGAACATCTACATAGACTTGAAGAACAAGTGTTAGGAAGAATGACTAGGAGGAAAGGGGAGCAGCCCTGTGTCTCTTCCTTGCCACCTAAGTGGCAAGATGTAGAGCTGGGGTCAGCCTTGCTTGGCTAGTCCCTGACAGTACTGACAAAACAGGGAGGAATTGGAAGAAAAGGGCAAACAGGCTAGAGGGTGCCCACAATAATTAGATGCTCCCCAGTCCTCCAGTCCTGAGAAGTTTCACTGGCAAGGCCCTGGGGAAAGGGCTGCTCCTCAGCCCCTTTTGGGAACAGATGAACTCAAACCCTGTGTGTGGGGCAGCACCGCCACCTAGAGGAACCCTGGGCCTCTACAGCCTCGTTCCTCCTTCCAGAGCAGGGTGTGTGCAGATGGCGGGACCGGGAGGGAGAGGGGAGTTCGCTATCAGCCTTGGTGGTAGGTGGGAAGCCTGAAGGCAAAATGGGTACCAGTTGAGGCTTGTTTGGGGGACTCCTATGTCTCTTAGTTCAGTAGGATGTCAGAATTCTAAAAAGTTAGATCACAAATTGTTGCTCCGTTCAAAACACTCCACTACCTCTTAATCTCAGAGTAAAAGCCAGTGTTTACAAGGCCCTCCAAGGCCCTCAGGTATCCACCTCTGGACTGTTACTTCTCTGCCCTCATCCTGGCTGTTTCTCTGGCTTTTCAGGGACATTCCTGACTGGTAGTTCTCCTCTTCCCCAACATACCCATTTGGCTAACTCCTTCACTGCCTTTAAATCTTTGTTCAAATGCCACCTTCTCAGGGAGTGGGTGTAGCTCGGTGGTTGAGCGCCTGCTTCCTATGTATGAGGTCCCGGGTTCGATCCCTGGTACCTCCTAAAAAAAATAAAAATGTCACCTTCTTATTGTGGCTTAGCTTGACTACCTATTTTAATTTGCAACCCCCCGCCCACTCCAAATATCCATTACCCTGCCCTCCAAGCATGTCCCCCCAGTAATATGTAATGTATTTAGTGTCTCGTCCCACTAGAATGTTAGTTTAACAAGGGCAGGGATTTTGTCTCTTGTTCACTGCTGTATCCCAAGCAAATACAACAGAACCCAGCACATAGTAGGTAATCACCATATGGTTGTTGGGTGGGTGGATGGATGGATGGATGGATGAATAAATAAACCAAAAGACAGCATTTAGTCTAACTAGCTCCTGGTACAGGGGGAACACAGAGGCCCAAAGCTGTATTCCTGCATAGCACCAGGACTCAGGCCTGATGACCCCGAGACAAGTACGGTTCCCACAACACCAATGACATATCCTCCATCCATGCTCAGCTGACAAACATTTCTCACAAAATATAAATAACCCTCAAGATTCAGAGTATTACTTCTCCTAGGATTGTTTGCATTTTCTTAGGGTAAGATATTGCTAGTCGAGGTTTGGCTCTCTAGTGGTAGACTTAGGAACACCAGAAGGAGGTGGTTGGGAAACTATTTGGAGGTGGGAAGCCATCATTGAAACCCCCAAATCACACCTTCGCCTGTCCTACCATATAAGTAATGCTCACCCTGGGGAAAATGTTCACTAATGGCCAGAGCAGGTATTCCTCAAAGATGGGCCCTTCTCCTACTGAACAAGGGATACTTCTCCTAAAGTTTTAAATGCAATGGCTGGCACTGCCTGTCCCACTCCCACCCCAGTCTCCTAGGAGCCAACGTGCAGTCTCCTTTTCATGATAGCACTACTACGAATGCATATATCTTAGGAAAGGTAACAAAGTTCTTTGCATCCATTCTCACTGGATCTTCATGGCAACCTTGTGAGGGAGAATCTGCCCCATTTCAGAGAGGTAAACGGGCAGAGGGACTGGCATCAATCATCCAGGCCTCCTGACTCCACACTCAGTGCTCGTCTTTTGACTGTGTGGTTTTTCTTTTTTGTATGCAGAGATTTTCTATCTTTATATAGTTAAATTTATCAGTCCTTTTTTTTTTTTTAAGATTTATTTCCTTTATTTATGCCCACCCCCATCATTGTTTGTGCTTGCTGTCTGCTCTCTGTGCCCATTTGCTGTGTGCTCTCTGTGTCTGCTCGTCTTCTCTTTAGGAGGCACTGGGAACTGAACCCAGGACCCTCCATGTGGGAGAGAGGCACCAATTACTTGAGCCACTTCAGCTCCCTGGTTTGTTGTGTCTCTCATTGCCTTTCCTTTTTGTTTCTTTGTTGCGTCATCTTGCTGGGCTAGCTCACTGTGCCTGCCTGCCGGTGGCGCCAACTTGCCTTCTCCAGGAGGCACTGGGAACCGAACCTGGGACCTCCCATCTGGTAGGCAGGAGCTCAATCACTTGAACCACATCCGCTTCCCAGTCCTTTCTTTTATGACTTCTTTATCACTTTGAAAGACCTTTTCCATGCAGAGAATATTTTAAATTCTCCTGTTTCCTTCTAAGACTCCTAGGTTTACAGTTTTTAATTTAAATCTGATTTATCTGAAACTTTATTTTGGTTTAAGTTGTATAGCTGGAATTCATTTTTTCCCCACATAGCTAATCAGTTGTCCTTGTACATGTGAAAGTATATTTATAGGATATACCATATAGGGAAAAATCCATCTTTTCTATACAGATTTGAAATGCCACCCTTCTTATATACCAAATTCCTGATTTATCTGGGCCCATTTATGAACTTTCTGTTCTGATCCATTGATCTGACTGCCCATGAAAGGTTGAGTTTTAAGGAAAAAGGAGGAAAAGAACTACAGTAACAAAACAGAACATGATAGGAAAAGAGTAGATTTGAAAAAGAACCAAATAGAACATTTAATAATGAAAAATAGTCATTGAAATTAAAAACCTAATGGCCAAGTTAAACAATAGACAACACCTGAATCCATTAATCAATCTTAACATCATAGAGAGAAATAACCAGGCATTATGTGCCTCCAGTTAAGCAGTACTCTTCAAAATATTTGAACCTGAATCTGATCAAATCTTCATATCCAATTACTACTGGTTTATAGAAAATACAAGGGACTGAGAAGCAAATTAAATGACACCATGGGGATAGAATCAGAAAAATCCAGACTATGGGAAACTGTATAGGACAAAGAAACTAGTTGCTTTAATAAATAATCTACAAGGGAAAAAGAAAAGAATAAGAGGGACTCTAGAGATTAAGACACTGAAGACTCACACCATATACAAAAAATGAACTCAAAATGGATCAAAGAACTAACTATAAGAGCTAAAACCATAAAGCTCTTAGAAGAAAGCATAGGAAAATATCTTCAGGACCTTGTATTAGACAATGGATTCTAAGACTTGATACCAAAAGTATGGGCAACAAAAGAAAAAAATTAATTGGACTTTATCGAAATTAAAAACTATGTGTCGGGAAATAGATGTAGCTTAATGGTTGAGTGCCTGCTTCCCATGTAGGAGGTCCTGGATTCAATCCCCGGTACCTCCTAAACAACAACAACAAACAAACAAAAAAACCTTATGTGCATCAAAGGACCTTGTCAAGAAAGTGAAAAGACAACCTACAGAATGAGAGAAAATAGTTGCAAATCATATATCTGATAAAGGTCTAGTATCCAGGATATATAAAGATTTGTTATAACGCAATAATTAATGGACAAACAAGGGAAGTAGATGTGGCTCAGTAACTGGGCCCCTACCTACCACAAGGGAGGTCACTGGTTTGAATCCTGGTGCCTCCTAAAGAAGACAGTGAGCTGGAGTGATGGACAGGTGTGGCAAGCTGACACAACAAGAGATACAAGAAGAAAAAACATGAGAGACACAACAAAGAGGGAGCAGAGGTTCCCAGTGCCTCCTAAAGAGGACAGTGAGATGATGTGATGGGCAGGCATGGCGAGCTGACGCAACAAGATGATGCAACGAGATGCGGGGAGGAAAAAGCATAATGAGAGACACAACAAAGCAGGGAGCGGAGGTAGTTCAAGTGATTAGGCACCTCCCTCCCACATCAGAGGTCCCAGGTTCGGCTCCTGGTGCCTCCTAAAGAAACAAGGAAGATGAACAGACACAGCAAGTGAAAAACAACAAGGTGTGGGGAGAAATAAATAAAATAAATATTTAAAAATAAATAAATAAAGAGACAAACAACCCAATTTAAAAACGGGCAAAGGACTTGAAAAGAATTCTCCAAAGAAAATATATGAATTGTCAATAAGCACATGAAAAGATGTTCACCATCATTAGCCATTAGGGAAATGTAAAGCAAAACTGCAATAAAATTCTACCTCACATCACCTAGACTGGCAATTATTTAAAAAATAGAAAATAACAAGAGTGTTGAAAAGGATGTGGAGAAATAGGAACCCTCATACATTGTTAGTGGGAATGTAAAATGGTACAGCTGTTAGGCCCCAGAGCTGGGTCTTTGGGAATAACCAGAGATGTAGAGAAAAAAAAACTTTAGCATGAGAGTTAGGCAGAACTTACATTTATTGTGTCTGCAGACAGGAACCAAGTTTGATCTAAAGCGACTCAGACCTGACTCCCTGTGCTGCGGTTTTACTCTTGCTTAAATATCTAAGTTACTACTTAGCACTTGCTTTGATTATGTATTAGCTTTTATGCATATGGATGAACACACATAGCTAGTTATATAATTGTATGATTAGTATGTTCAGGAAATCATGCTTGCACATACATTGCATGATCAAAAAAGGGCGGATAACCACCGCCCACTGCTGGGTGGAAATTTTTCTATGTTAATTAAGCAAGTTGAAAGGAGGACAGCAAGGGGTTTCTTCTGCGCAGGTCTGGCCAACCGGTGAAGCTGGTTTTTATACTTCATTGCTTCAACAGGATATTCTCAACCACAAGAACCGGAATTTGGTACCAAGAGAGGGTTGCATCTCATTACCTTCTAATTTACATATAATTTTTCCCTTTGTATCCTAGCAACAGGGAGAGAAACAAGATACTTTCAGATATTCAGTCATCCTACATCCATCACAGCCACTGTGGACAACAGTTTGGCCATTCCTCAGAAAATTAAACATGGAATTACCATATCACCCATCAATTTCACTTCTAGGTATCTATACAAAATATTTGGGCAGCAACTCAAACAGATGTTTAGTCACAGCATTATTTATAGCAGCCAAAAGATGAAAGCAATCCAAGTGTCTATCAACAGATAAATGGATAAACAAAACGTGGTATTTATATATAGTGGAATATTACTCAGCCATAAAAGGAATAAAATTCTGTTACATGCTACAACATGGATGAACCTTAAGGACATTGTATTAGTCAGCCAGAGGGGTGCTGATGCAAAATACCAGAAATCAGTTGGTCTTTATAAAGGGTATTTATTTGGGGTAGAAGCTTACAGTTACCAGGCCATAAAGCTACGTTTCTTCCTTCACCAAAGTCCATTGCCACGTGTTGGAGCAAGACAGCTGCCAACGTTTGCCAGGGTTCAGGTTTCTTGGGTTCCTCTCTTCCTGGGGCTCCATTTCTCTCCGGGCTCAACTCCTCTGTTTCCTTCACAATGTCCATTGTAGACTATGAGGCTCTCTAGGCTTTGCCTCTCTCTACAAGGCCAGCTGTAGACTCTCAGGCTCATGTCTTTTCCAGGTGCCTTCTCTCCTTCCTCACGACCAAGCTCTCTTACTTCCTGAGGCTCCAGCTCAAGACTCCAACATCAGAACTACCACAACTCTGTCCTTTGCCATGCCTTTTATCTTCAATTCCCCACCCACCAAGGGGTGGGGCTCAACACCCTACTGACAAGACCCAATCAAAGCCCTAATTATAACTTAATCATGCCCAGATGAACAGATCAGTTTACAAGCATAATCCAATATCTATTTTTGGAATTCATAACTTCATCAAACTGCCAAACTGCTACAGACATCATATTGAGTAAAATAAGCCAGACACAAAAGAACAAATATTGTGTGATTCCACTCATACAAAATACCTAGAATATGTAAATTCATAGGAAGAGAATGTAGATTAGTGGTTACCAGAGACCAGAGGGTGGGGATTGGGGGGAATGGGCAGTTATTGTTTAATGGGTACTGTGTTTCTGTTTGGGGTGATGAAAAAGTTTTGGTAATGTATGGTGGTGACAATAGCACAATATTGTGAATGTAATTAATATCACCAAATTGTACACGTAGAAGTGGTTAAAATAGAAAATTTTGCGTTGTGTATATGTTACCACAAAAATTTAAAAATTAAAAGGAGAGACTAAAGAGATAGTAACAAAATGAAATATGAGCAGCATGCTTGCATTGTGATTACATAAAGACATTTATGAAACAATCAGGGAGATTCGAACACAATCTGGCTATTTGATGAGGATATAAAGGAATAAATTAACATTTTTTACGTGTGGTAATGGCATTATAGTTATATATATATATTAAGCCTTTATGTTTTAGAGGCAGTGAAATATTTGAGGACAAAATGATATGATATCTGAATTTTGACTCAAAATAATTCAGTGGCAGGTGGCAGGGATTTGATGGTTGGTGGAAGAGGGAAGAGATGTAATAAGATTGGTTATGTATTTATAACCTGGATGATGGGTACAATGGGGTTCATTATACTAGCCTCTCTTCTTTTGCATATGTTTGAAAATTTCCATAATAGAGAGTTTCAAAATGTCAGCCAAGCCATTGCCTTTTTCCTGTTTCTAAAAGAGCCGTAATCTTCCTGGTCCCAAACAAAGGACAGAGTCTTCAGCCCTGATGTTTGGTCTAGAGGCTTACCCCAACACAGACCCCTTTGCCCAGAATTCTTTTTCTATGAGCAGGTGGAATGAAGGGGCAGTATGAAGTCCAAATCAAGATTTGAACTTCAGATAGCTTACAAGTCTCCGGAGAACTGTGATAGGAGTGTCAGAGCCATGGGAAACACTCTGGAATAAGGAAATGCTGTTGGTGACGATAGGATTGATTGATACAGAGTCACTGCTTACATGCAAGAGGCCCCTGGTAGCTAAGACCAGACCCAAAATGCTAACCTCATTACTAACCCAAGAAAACAAATGAAAAGATTGAGATTCTACTTTCTTTGTACCATATTGGCAATGAAAACAATATTAAAACCCAGTGTTGATGTGGGTGTGGAAACATTCTGGGCTTTATATGTTATAATCTGAGTGAGAATTGATACATCTGGGCAGCATGTATCAAAATCTAGAGTTGACCCAGCAACATCACTACCAGGAATTTATGATAAGAAAATAATCACAGATGAACAATAAAGCTTTAGAGTCAAGGACAGTCATCAGAGAAGTTTTTACAGTAGGGAAAAACTGAGAGCAACTTAAATGTCCAGTGTGGTGGTTTTAACTTATGTCCACAAATTCTTTGATACTACTCCCTTTAAGAGGTAGAGGCTTACTTCTCCTCTTTAGCGCATACTGTGACCCACTCCTAATGAATAGGATGTGGCAAAAATGATGGCGTGTGACTTCCAGGCTAGGTCATAAAAGACATTGTGGCTTCTGCCTTGCTCTCCCTCTTGGATCACCTGTTCCAAAGGTAACGCCAGCTGCCATAGCCTGAAGACATTCAGCTCTATGGAGAGGCCCACGTGACAAAGAACTGAAGCCAGCTGCCATGTGAGCTGGATTCAACCAGCCCAGTCAAGTCTTAAGATGGCTGCAACCCTGGCCGACAACAGCCTCAAGAGAGACCCTAAAGCAGAACCACCCAGTTAAGCTGCTCCTGAATTCTTGCTCCATAGGAAGTGCTAAGCAATAAATTTTTGTTGCCTAAGCCACTAAGTTTTTTGGGGTGACTTGTTATGCAGCAATAGAAAATTAATACTTCCAGCAATAGAGGATATAGTACATAGATTATGGCAAATCCACACAGTGGTATAGTATGTAGTCATAAAAAATACTACTTTTTGAAAGGTTGGAAAAAGATACTCCTCACAAATAGTAACCAGAAAAGAGCAGGGGTACCTATACTAATATCAAACAAAACAGACTTTAAATGCAAAAAAGTTATAAGAGATACAGAAGGCCATTATATATTAATAAAAGGGACAATTCACCAGGAAGATATAACAGTCATAAATATCTACACACCTAATCAGGGTGCCCCAAAATACATGAGACAAACTCTGGCAAAACTGAAGGGAGAAATAGACATTTCTACAATAATTGCTGGGAGACGTCAACACCCCACTCACATCATTAGATAGAACAATTAGACAGAAGAGCAACAAGGAAACAGAAAACTTGAACAATATGATAAATGAGTTAGACATAACAGACATATACAGAACACTGCATCCAAACTCAGCAGGTTACACATTCTTCTCAAGTGCCCATGGATCTTTCTCCAGGATAGACCACATGTTAGGTCATAATTCAGTTCTCAGTAAATATAAAAAGATTGAAATTATACAGAGCACCTTCTCAGATTATAATGGAATGAAACTGGAAATCAATAATAGACAGGAAAAAAGTAAATTCTCAAATGTGGGGAGGCTAAACAACACACTCCTAAATAATCAGTGGGTCAAAGAAGAAATTGCAAGTGAAATCAGTAAATATATTGAGACAAATGAAAATGAGAACACAGCATATCAAAACTTATGGGAGGGAAGCGGGTGTGGCTCAGAGGATAGAGCCACCGTTTACCATATGGGAGGCCCGGGTTCGCGTCCCGAGGCCTCCTTGTGAGGGCACGCCGGCCTGAGCGGTGCGGTGGGCTGATGCAGCAACCTCACGGCAGGAAACGTGTGTGGCTCAATGGATAGAGCTCCCGTTTACCATATGGGAGGCCCTGGGTTCGCTTCCCAGGGCCTCCTTGTGAGGGCAGGCCGGCTCGCGCGGAGCCATGGGCTGATGCGGCAAGACCTCACAGCAAGGGGGAGATAAGCAGACACAGAGAAGACACGCAGCAAATGGACACAGCAGCACAAGCAGCAAGGGGGGGATAAATAAATAAAATAAATAAATCTTTAAAAAAAAACAAACAAACTTATGGGATACAGTGAAGGCAGTCTTGAGAGGGAAATTTATAGCTCTAAATGCCTATATTAAAAAAGAAGAAAGAGCTAAACTCAAAGATTTAACTGAACAACTAGAGAAACTAGAAAAAGAACAGCAAACCAATTTCAAAGCAAGCAGAAGGAAAGAAATAATAAAGACTGGAGCAGAAATAAATGAAAATGAGAACAAAAAAACAATAGAGAAAAAGCTGGTTCTTAGAGGAGATCAACAAAATTGACAAACCCCTAGCTAGACTAACAAAGAAAAAAAGAGAGAAGATGCAAATAAATACAATCAGAAATGAAAGGGGGGAAGTTACAAATGACCTCACAGAAATAAAAAGAATCATAAGAGGATATTATGAGAAAATATATGCCAACAAACTAGACAACCTATATGAAATGGACAAATTCCTAGAAATGCACAACCAACCTACACTGACGCTACAAGAAATACAAGAACTTAACAAACCAATCACAATTAAGGAGATTGAATCTGTCATCAAAAAACTCCCAGCAAAGAAAAGTCCAGGACCAGATGGCTTCACAGGTGAATTCTACCAAACATTTAAAAAAGAATTAACACCAATCCTGTTTAAACTCTTCCAAAAAATTGAAGAGGAGGGAAAATTACCCAACACATTTTATGAAGCCAACATCACCTTAATACCAAAGCCAGATAAAAATACTACAAGAAAAGAAAATTACAGGCCAATCTCTCTAATGAACATAGATGCAAAAATTCTCAACAATGTACTTGCAAATTGAATCCAACAGCATATTAAAAGACTTATACATTGTGACCAAATGGGATTTATTCCTGGTATGCAAGGCTGGTTCAACGTAAGAAAATCAATCAATGTAATACACCACATTAACAAATTGAAGGAAAAAAAACACATTATCATATCAATCAATGCAGAAAAGGCATTCAACAAAAGCCAGCATCCTTTTTTGATAAAAACATTTCAAAAGATAGGAAGTGTTTTTTATTGTTTTTATTGTTTATAGGAAGTGATTTTTATTGTCTTTTTACTGTTGAGTTGTAGCATCTCTTTATATATCATGGATATTAAACCCTTATCGGACATGTGATTTCCAAATACTTTTTCCCATTGAGTTGGCTGCTTTTTCACCCTTTGACAAAGTCCTGTGAGGTGCAAAAGTGTTTAATTTTGAGGAGGTCACATTGATCTATTTTTTCTCTTGTGTTGCATGTGCTGTGGGTATAAGGTCCAAGAAACCACCACCTACTACAAGATCTTGAAGATGTTTCCCTACATTTTCTTCGGTAGTTTTATGGTCTTGGCTTTTATATTTAGTTCTTTGATCCATTTTGAGTTGATTCTTGTATAGGGAATGAGATAGGGGTCCTCTTTCATTCTTTTGGTTATAGATATCCAGTTCTGCCAGCACCATTGTTGAAGAGACAGTTTTGTCCATTAACATGCACTTGGTAGGTTTGTCAAAAAAGTGTTGACCATAGAGGTGAGGGTTTCCTTCTGGACTCTCAATTATATTCCAGTGATCCATGTGTCTGACATTTTTATGCCAATACCATGGCTGTTTTGGCCATGATAGCTTTGTAATATGTTTCAAGGTCAGGCAGTGAAATTCCTCCCATGTTGCTATTCTTTTTTATAATGCTTTTGGCTATTCAGGTGTAATTTCCCTGTCAAATGAATTTGGTAATTGCCTTTTCTATTTCTGTAAAGTAGGCTGTTGGAATTTTGATTATGGTATTAAATTGAATCTATAAATCAGTTTGGGTAATATTGACATATTCATGATATTTAGTCTTCCAATCCATGAACATGGAATGTCTATCCATTTGTCTAGGTCTTCATTGATTTCTTTTAGCATTATTTTGTAGTTTTCTGCACATAGGACCTGTACTTCTTTGGTTAAATTGATTCCTAGATATCTGAGTTTTTTGTTGCCATTGTAAATGGAACTTTCCCCCTGATTTCCTCCTCAGATTTTCAGTATTAGTGTACAGAAACCTTACTGAATTTTGCATGTTGATCTTGTATCCTGCCACTTTGCTGAACTCATTTATTAGCTCAAGTAGGTTTGGTGTAGACATTTCAGAATTTTCTAAATATAGGATGATGTTATCTGAAAATAGTGAGAGTTTTACTTCCTCTTTTCCTGTTTGGAAGCCTTTAATTTTTAATTTTTGGTCTAATTGATCTAGCTAGAACTTCTGGTACAATGTTGAATAACAATGGTGACAGTGGGCATCCTTGCCTTTTTCCCGATCTTAGAGAGAAAGCTTTCAACCTTTCCCCATTGAGTATGATGTTGGCTGTGGGTTTTTCATATATGCCTTTTATCATATTGAGGAATTTTCCTTCTGTTACTATCTTTTGAAGTGTTTTTTATCAAAAAAGGATGCTGAATTTTGTCAATGCCTTTTCTGCTTCGATTAGATGATCATGTAGCTTTTTCCCTTCAACTTGTTAATGTGGTGTGTTTCGTTGATTTTCATGTGTTGAACCAGCCTTGCATACCAAGAATAAATCCCACTTGGTTATGATGTATAAGTCTTTTGATGTGCTGTTGGATTTGATTTGCAACTATTTGGTTGAGAATTTTTGCATCTAGTTTCATTAGAGAGATTGGCCTGTAATTTTCTTGTCTTATAGTGTCTTGATCTGGCTTTGGTATTAGGGTGATGTTGGCTTCATAAAATGTGTTGGGTAATTTTTCCTCCTCTTCAATTTTTGGAAGAGTTTAAACAAGGTTGGTGTTAATTCTTTTTTAAATGCTTGGTAGAATTCACCTGTGAAGCCATCTGATCCTGGAATTTTCTTTTTTGGGAGATTTTTGATGATGGATTCAATCTCCTTAAATGTGATTTGCTTGTTAAGTTCTTGTATTTCCTCTAGCATCAGTGTAGGTTGTTTATGCATTTATAGGAATTTGTCCATTTCATCCAGGGTGTCTAGTTTGTTGGCATACAGTTTCTCATAATACCCTCTTTTTTTTTTTAAGATTTATAATTTATTTATTTATTTCTCCCCATCCCCTCATTGTTTTGCATTTGCTGTATCTGTTTGCTGTGTTCTTGTCTTCTTTTTTTAGGAGGCACTGGGAACCGAATCCAGGACCTTGAATGTGGGAGGGAGGCACCCATTTGCTTGAGCCACCTCTGCTCCCTGCTTTTGCTGTGTCTCTCATTACGTTGTCCTTGTGTCTCTTGTGTGTCATCTTGTTGCATCAGCTCGCCACGCCTGCCCGTTTTCTTTAGGCGATACTGGGAACCGAACCTGGGACCTCCCATGTGATAGGTGGGAGCCACATCTCCTTCCCTCATAATATCCTCTTATGATCCTTTTTATATCTGTGGGGTTAGTCATAACTTCCTCCCTTTCATTTCTGATTGTATTTATTTGCTTCTTCTCTCTTTTTTTCTTTGGTAGCCTAGCTAGGGGTTTGTTAGTTTTATTGATCTTTTCAAAGAACCAGCTTTTGGTTTTGTTGAGTCTCTCTATTTTTTGTTGTTGTTCTTCTCAATTTCATTTATTTCTGCTCCAGTCTTTATTATTTCTTTCCTTCTGCTTGCTTTGGGATTGGTTTGCTGTTCTTTTTCTAGTTTCTCTAGTTGTTCAATTAAATCCTTGTGTTTAACTCTTTCTTCTTTTTTTTTTAAATTGACTTTATTTTTTCTTTTTGGTGTACAGTTCTATGAGTTCCCCACCCACCCACCCTGCTTGCTGTCTGTGTCCATTCGCTGGGTGACCTTCT
>JAQZBX010026297.1:0-29029 GCA_029593785.1 Cabassous unicinctus
GCCCCATACTAAGCCATTCCTTTGTGTCCCATGGCTTTTAAGTAAATCAGGCTTCCTCAGAAGATTCGCCCCTCCCCTCAGCCCAGCACCACTTCTAGCCATCTGGTTTGCTCCCAAAATCCTGCAAGGGGGACCAGGCAGCCAATCTGACAGAAAAAAAAGCCTTGTCACCCTTTGCCAGGACCCTCCCACACTTGGAGAGTGCTCCCTTTCACCGGGTTGCTGGGAGAATGGGGCTTATCCTTCTGTGTCCATGATTTCCAGCTGCGATAAAAAACTCACAATTTTATATTGAGCAGTCCATCCCATTGTCCAGCTCCCTCTAGATCAATGTCCCCAAGGTTCTCACTCTGCAGGCTCCCAGAACAGACCATCCGGGCAGGATCCTGTCCCCAATCAGCTGTCCTCCATGGGAGAAATGGTGAGTGCCCACCTAAACCACCACCATATTCTGCCTCTCCTCTGAAACTAAAATTTTAATAACCATTTTTCAGAATCATATAACAAGATTTGGGGGATGATATATTTCTCATTTTGCAGGAGAGGATAAGGATATCTCTGTAAAAGCATCTTGTTCTATGTAAACAGAAAGTTGCTTCTGTTTTATTAAGAGCCTCAAAATGTATATAAAAGTTATATGAATGCTGAGTAGCCAAGGTGGTTAAATGATCCATTCATTTATCTATTATTCTCTGCTGAACAATCCACTCTTCTAAGCTCTGCTCCATAATACTTGACCTGAGAGTCTAAAAACATCAATTCTCCTCTAACAGATGGCTTCCAGTTAGGTTTTACCAAGAGAATTACAAGAGAAACAGAGAAAGCACTTCCTTATACTGTCATAAAGAACATTAACAATATGGCAGATTTTAGGTAGATATATGAAGATTGTGAAAGAAAAATTGCCATGAGAAAATAAATCAAATATGCCTAACTAGAAAGAGGTCTTGGCAAGGACTGAAGACCCTGATTGACGTTGGCTCTTGTATGATCTTGAATAAAATCTATCTATCATTTCAGATCTATTTTAGGACTCAGCGTTGAGTAGACACTTATTTATCAATGCTTACAGGGAAACTCAGCAATGGCTTTTATATAAATGACATTTTTTTTAAAGCAAATTGATGGAACCATACTTTCCTTAAGGCATTCTTTTATTTATATAAAATTCTATTGAAGTATATCATTCATACATGAACATACATAAAGAATAAATGTATAGTAAAGTCTGTGAATTTACAAAACAAACATTTATATCATCATACAAGGATCCCTTACATCTCCACACCCCCAAAACCTGGCATGGTTATGAAACATTTGTTACAAACTGAAATGTCATTTTTGGAATATTTATACTTTAATAATCTTTAGCCCACATCCCCAAGGCATTCTTCATCTCCAAGTTTCTCAATGTATAAATCAGAGGGTTGAACATGGGGGCAATAATAATGTTGAAAATTTATGGCTGATCTAATGTAAATGAAGACAAAAGGTGCAAAGAATAACACCAGAAATGTTACGTGAAAACTGCAAGTGGAGTTTGCTACAGCTTTCTTCATGGTATGCCCTGAAGGTGTATAATATCAGGAATTAAGAAACCATCAAAATTACAATAGATACCAAAGAAATCACACCTGAATTGACAATAATCATGAAACCAATTCAGTGTGTATCAGTACAGGCCAATTTCAGCAAAGGGTACACATCACAGAAGAAGGGATCTATTTCATTAGGACAACCAAAGTGTATATAGATGATGAAACTGATTGGCAGAATGTACCAACCCCCAGTACAACCAGCTATGATGATTATGTTAAATATCTTCCTGCTCATGCTGAAAAGTGTAGTTCAGGGGCTTGCAGATGGTCACATAGTGGTCAAAGGGCATCCATGTTAAGATAAAGATCCTGATGTATCTAAAGAAATGTGTAGAAAAGAGGTGTGTCATGCAGTTATTAAAAGAAATAGCCTTCCTTTCTCCCAGGAAGTCACTCATTATTTTGGGCATCGCTGTGCTAATGTAGCAAAGGTCCGGGAGTGAAAGGTAATTAAGGAAGCAATACATGGGCTGGGTAATTACCTGACTATATGGGAAAGAAATAATTATGAGAAACTTTCATAAACAAATAGGAATGTAACAAAATAAAAACAATACAAAACATATCATTCCATGGAACTTGTGGGAAAGTACCGAAAAAATAAACACAGTGACATTATTCCCATTTTCCATGGTCTAATGAAGTGAAAATGTCTAACAGTCACTTGAAATCACATAATGCATAAGTTGATATGAGAAATGTTTGTGCCTTATAATTATGATTACACACTTCATGAATCTATGCTAAATTACATGATTTCAGTTGTACAGAAAATGAAAATCTGATGTGTAATAAAAGAATCTTTCTTGGTTTGTCTCATGATGACTTCCATAGGTCTTTCAGAATATTATGTTCAATCTTGACATTAATAAAAATGAATGCGCAACTAAAAAAATTTTTTAAAGCCAAAGAGATACCAAATATTTTCCAATTCCAATGAAATATACAACAAAGTACTTAGAAGGAAAGTCACTCTGGAGCCTTATGAACCCCAAATTTGTTAAAAACGCATGTATTAGTCATGTATTTCCTTTGTTCAACCATGCAGAAGCAAATCAAAAGTTTTACTAGTGGAATAGAGCCTATCTAAAGTATGGAATGTGGTAGAAAATAAAAGTAAAGATTAATATGATAATGCTTCCATTTTTAATAATTAGTAGGAAAAATTTCACTGCAAGATGCCAATGAAATTCATCTGACTAAATTTTTAAAATTTCTTTCTTACCTTTTTCTTAGTGATTTATGACAAGAAATGCTATTATTATATAACAGAATATATTTATCCCTACTGGTATTTTAATGAAAATCATATATATGTGTGTGTATATATATGTATATATTCACTCGCACAGAATAAATCATTAGTTAAAACTAAAAGAGAAGAGCATAAGAAAATTTGACCTTGATGGTATTATTTAATGGTACAATGTTTGACTTTTGGAACCGCTAACTTTATCTATGAATGGTACATCCTGTTTGAAATGGTGATAGGAGGAGATAGAAAACAAATAGAGTGGTGAGACAATGCTCAATCTGGTAGACTATGACAAGGTCGATGGGAGAGTTTTGACAAAGGATGGGGGTGATAGTGGTGCAGCAATGTAAATGGTGTTGAGGATGCTGGAGTGTGAGTGTGAATAGGGTTGGGGTGTTGGATTGGGCTATCCATACAGTTGGGAGGGCTGGAGGAAGGAACAGGTGCAGTGTGAGTAGGTAGAGCACTTTGGTTGAGAAAGCAATTGTGGGAGTGTTCTTTTGGTCACTATATCAGGGAAAGTTCACTAGTACACAGTGTTGGTGTTGGGGGCATGTGTGGGAAAGGGTGTAGCTGGGGCATGCTTCTATGGGGGATGAATGTATTCATGAGGTCATAGGGTGTTATCTCAGTGATTGGAGACCCACACAATAACCAAGAAAATATTAAACTCCCTTCCGGGGGAGTCCTGCTGTATTTTCTAATAGAGTGGCAAAATCTAGAGATACAAAGGCAGTGAATAATAAAAGAACACAGACAAATATGTCAAGCCCTTGTTATTAGTGCTTGTACTTATGAAGCACATTCTTATAAAATTTAAATTTAGTCTAACAATATAAATTGCTTAAACTCAGCAAATTAACTTACTACCTCTCCTCCCCAGTTTGGGACCTGACTCCTGGGGATGATTTTCCCTGGTAATGAGGGATTATTACCAAGCACCAACCACTTATGCATTTGGAAAAAAACCTTGACCAAAAGGAGGAAAATAAAATAGAAAAGAGTTTATTTTCTTTCTTTCTTTTTTTTTATTAGAGAAGTTGTGTGTTTACAGAAAAACCATGCATAAAATAGAATTCCCATGCCACCCAATTACTAGCTCCTTGCATTAGTGTGCCACATTTGTTATAATTCATGAAATAACATTTTTATAATCATATTATACACTGTAGTCCATCATTTATAATAGGGTTCATTTTGTTGTATATTCCTGGTTTTAAAAAATGTTTATTCTATTAACTTACAGACACCTTAAAGTTTTCCCTTTTATCTACATTCACATATATCATTCAGCACTGTTAATTACATTCACAATGTTATGCTATCATCACCACCTTTCATTATAAAGACTTTACAATCAAACCAAATAGAAACTCTGAACAATTTATTCATATAATACATGTTTTTTTTTTAATTTATTTTTTCACCATCATTCTCCAAAGCCTTTATTTTTTTAATTTTGCTAAAAATACTTAGATTATGCAAATGTCACATAAAAAATATAGGGGTTTCCCATATGCCCCCACCCCACACCTCCCATATTTTCCCACATTAACAACATCCTTCATTAGTGAGGTACATTCATTACAATTGATGAACACATTTTGGAGCATTGCCATTCAGTGTGGATTAAAGTTTAAATTGTAGTTTACTCTGTCTCCCACAAGATTGTGCAGGTTATGGTAAGATTTATAATGGCCTGTATCTGTTGTTGCAACGTCATTCAGGACAATTCCCAAGTCCCAAAAATGCACCCATATTACATCTGTTTTTCCCTCTCCCTGCCCTCAGAGAAAAGAATTTTTACAGCTAAGAAATTTCAAAGTGAGTCAGGAGGTCATTCTACAGGTTACACTTATGCACATCATTGTCAGATCTCACTAACTGCCACAGTTAACAAAGTTTCAAACAGGGGTGCTCCTGAAGGCTCTAGAGACATCTGAACACAATAGTCAACACACACACTCCATGAAATCAGCTTCCTCTTATTGGGCTTTATCTTGGAATATATTAAAACCTATTTCCTCCCTGTAACAGAGTTAGACTCATTTATAAATTCCCTACACATATTTCTTCTATCACTTTTATTTGAACCTATAATTAGTACTATACCTATTAAATACGTGTCCCAGAGACTTACATTTTTTATATGTTCATATGAAGTTGAGTCTTGAATCTCAGCAGAGTTGGAGCCAACACCCAGACGAACCAAGGACAATTAACAAAATGATGATGATGGACAGCACCCACCTGTAAAATCAAATAATATCTACAACTGCAAGCAAAACAGTTCCTTCTTTCTGCCCCATAAAATCTGAACCACCTCTCAATCTGAAGCACTGTGAACATCACTATGCCAAAATCCTCAAGCATGAGGAATTAACAAACATAACAGTGGAATGTAAACATAGACCAAATAGACTTATTAGTGTAGTAACAGAAGAACTTGTAATATTGATATAAATTTAATGGTTACCAGAGGTCCTGAGGTGAGGGGGAGAGAAGAATAAGTGGATTATAGGACTTTTTTAGGGCATTGGAATTGTTCTGCATGATATTGCAAAGATGGATACAGGCCATTATACATTTTGTCAAAACTTATAAAATTGAACAGTGCAAAGTGGAAACCATAATGTAAATTATAGACCATGATTAGAAGCACTGCTTCAGTGTTTGTTCATCATCAATTGTCACAAATGTGCTACACTAATGTCAGATATTATTAAAGGGGAAAAACATGAGAGTGGGATAGGGTAAGGTATATGAGAATGACCTATATTTTTATGTAATGTTTCTGTAATCTAAAGCTTCATTAAAAATAATTTTTAATAAATAAATAATAAATTTAAATGATGAATTTGTGAATATACTTTGCCACAAGTGGTTGTAAAGATCAAAACCATCAATAAATGACCATTGTTTAATTAGTCATAGAAGTATTAAATTCTGATTTTATTATCAAAATATTAGTGCTACCAAATCAATATTCTTAAAGTTGTTAAGAACACTGCCAAATAATTTTGACTCCTATATAGAAAATGAAATAGTAGCATCATAAAATCATTTTGCACAGTAAGAAAACTTTGAAGTCTACACATTGAATCCTTTCATTTTTTAAAAAAATTGATTGATATTTACATTTTATAGAAATAGAATCATACAATATATTACAGAAAATATTTGGCTCATAGTAACAGAATCATAAAGCATTTGTTCTTTTGTGTTTGGCTTGCTTCACCAGGATCATCCATGTTGTCATATGTCTTATGATTTCATTTCCTCTTACAGCTGCATAATATTCCATCATGTGAATACACCAGTTTGTTTATTCATTCATCAATTGATGGACATCTGGGTTGTTTCCAACTTTTGACATTCATGAATAACATCACTATGAACACAGGTGTGCAGTTGTCTATGTGTGTCACTGCTCTCAGTACTTCTGGGTATATACTTATTCATGGTACTGCTGGGACACATGTCAAGTATCTATTCAAATTCCTTTGAACTATAAATAGTCCCCCACAGTGGCTGTACCATTCTACATTCCCACTAACACTGAATAAGTATTCTTATTTCTCCACACCCTCGCCAACACTTGTAGATTTCTGGCTTTTTAATAGTGGCCATTCTGAGAGGTGTGCAATGATATCTCATTGTAGTTTTGAGTTGCAATTTCTTAATCATTAGTGATGTTGAATATTTTTTCATATGTGTTTTTCCATTTGTATTTTTTATTTGGACAAATATCTATTCAAGTCTTTTGCCATTTTTTAATAAGGTCATTTGTCTTTTTTATTGTTTAGTTGTAACGTCTCTTTATGTAGTATGGATATTAAACCTTTATTGGACATGTGATTTCCAAACATTTTCTTCCATGGAGATAGCTGTCTTTTCACCCTTTTGACAAAGATCTGTGAGGTGCAAAAGTGTTTAATTTTGATGAGTTCCCATTTATCTATTTTTACTTTTGTTGCACGTGTTTTGGGTGTAAAGTTCAAGTAACCACCACCTACCACAAGGTCTTTAAGATTTTTCCCTACATTTTCTTCTAGTAGTTTTGTGGTCCTGGCTTTTATATTTAGGTCTCTGATCCATTTTTAGTTGATTCTTGTATAGGGAGTGAGATAGAGATGGTCTTTCATTCTTTTGGTTATATATATCCAGTTCTCCCAGCACCATATGTTGAAATGACTGTCCTCTCCCATGAACATGGACTTGGTAGGTTTGTCAAAAACCAGCTGAATGTATATGTGAGGGATTATTTCTGGACTCTCAATTCTATACCACTGATCGATGAGTCTATCTTTATGCCAGTACCATGCTGTTTTGACTAATGTGGCTTTGTAATATGTTACAAGGTCAAACAGTGAAATTCTTCCTTTGTCATTCTTAATTTTCAGAATGCTTTTGGCTATTCTGGTGCACTTTCCCTTCCAAATGAATTTGGTAATTGCATTTTCTAATCCTGTAAATTAGGCTGTTGGAATTTGGATTGCCATTGCATTGAATCTACGAATCAGTTTGGATAGAATTGACATCTTCACAATATTTTGTCTCCCAATCCATGAAAACAGAAAATTTGTACATTTGTTTAAGTATTCATTGAGTTCTTTTTGCATTGTTTTGTAGTTAATTGCATAAAAGCCCCTTACTTCTTTGGTTAAATTAACTCCTAGATACTTGAGTCTTCTTGTTGCTCTTTTAAACGGATTTTTTCCACTGATTTCCTCCTCAGATTGTTCAGTACTAGAGTACAAAAACATTACTGGTGTTTGCATTTTGATCTTGTATCCTGCCACTTTGCTGAACTCATTTATTAGCTCAAGTAGCTTTGTCTTAGACATTTCAGAATTTTCTAAAAATTGGATTATGTCATCCACAAATAGAGTTTTACTTTCTCTGTTCTTATTTGAATGACTTTAATTTTTTTTTCTTCCCTGATTTTCCTAGCTACAACTTCTAGTATAATGTTAAATAACAATGGTGACAGTGAGCATACTTGTCTTATTCCTGATCTTAGAGGGAAAGATTTCAAACTTGCCCCATTGAGTATGATGTTGGCTGTGGGTTTTTCATATGTCTTTTATCATATCGAGGAACTACCTTCTATCCCTATATTTTGAAGTGTTTTTATCAAAAAAGAATGCATTTTCTCAAATGCCTTTTCTGATTAGATTGAAATGATCATATGTTTTTTTTCTCTTCATTCTGTTAATGTGGTGTATTACATTGATTGATTTTCTTATGTAGAACCAGACTTGCATACCAGGAATAAATCTCATTTGGTCATGATGTATAAGTCTTTAGATAGGCTGTTGGATATGATTTGCAAGTATGTTGTTGAGAATTTTGGACCTATGTTCATTAGAGAGAGAATTCATATAAAAGAATCCAACTTTGCAGGAAATCTTGAAGGAAGCCTTACAGCCTGAAAAAAGAAGACAGGAATGAGAGGCCTGGAGGGGAGTACAGAAGAAATAATATCAGAAAGGATAGCCAAAAGTGTAAAAGACAGACAAAAATATGATATGACTTAGGAAAACCAAAGAATAAAATGGTAGAAGTAAATAATGCATTTACAGTAATATCACTGAATATGAATGAATTAAACTCCCCAATCAAAAGATACAGACTGACAGAATGGATAACAAAACATGAGCCATCCATATGCTGCTTACAGGAGACTCACCTTAGACCCAGGGATACAAACCAGCTAAAAGTGAAAGGATGGAAAATGATACTCCATGCAAATAGCAACCAAAAAAGAATAGGGGTAGCTATACTAATATCATACAAACAGACTTTAAATGCCAAAAAATTCATAAGAGATATAGAAGGCCATTATATATTAACAAAAGTGACAATCCACCAGAAAGATATAACAGCCATAAATATCTATGTGCCTAACCAGGGTGCCCCAAAATATGTGAGACAAACTGGCAAAATGGAAGGGAGAAATATTATCTCTACAATAATCATTGGAGACTTCAACACACTGTGCACATTAGATAGAACAACTAGACAGAAGATCAACAAGGAAAGAGAGAGCTTGAATAATATAATAAATGAGTTAAACCTAACAGATATATACAGAATGGTGCATCCAAACTCAGCAGGTTATACATTTTTTTCAAGTGCCCATGGATCTTTCTCCAGAAAAGACCACATGTTAGGACACAGTGAAGCTCTCAAGAAATGTAAAAAGATTGAAATTATACAAAGCACCTTCTCTGATCATAATGGAATGAAACTGGGAAATGATAATAGAGAGGATAAAGGTAAATTCACAAATGTGTGGAGGCTAAACAACACACTCCAAATAATCAGTGGGTCAAAGAAGAATTTGCAAGTGAAATCTGTAAATATATTGAGAAAAATGAAAATGAGAACAAAACTTATCAAGACATATATGATCAAATGAAGGCAGTCTTGAGAGGGAAATTTATAACCCTAAATGCCTATAGTGAAAAACAGAAAATAGCTAAATTCAAAGATTTAACTGAACAACTATAGGAACTAGAAAAAGAACAGCAAGCCAATTCCAAAGCAAGCAGCAGGAAAGAAATAATAAAGATTACAGCAGAAATAAATGAAATTTAGAAAAACAACAACAAAAAAACAATAGAGAAAATCAAATAAACCAAAAGCTGGTTCTTAGAGAAAATCATTAAACTTAACAAAACCCTAGATAGAATAACAAAGAAAAAAAGAGGGAAGATGCAAATAAATAAAATCAGAAATGAGAAAGGGTAAAGTTACAACTGACCCCACAGAAATAAAAAAAGTATCATAAGAGGATGTTATGAGAATCTGTATGTCAACAAACTAGACAACCCAGATGAAATGGGCAAATTCCTAGAAATGCATAAACAGCCTACACTGACACTACAAAAAATACAAGAAGTTAACAAACCAATTGCATTTAATGAGATTGAACCCATCATCAAAAATCTCCCAACAATGAAAAGTCCAGGATGAGATGGTCTCACAGATGAATTTTACCAAGTATTTCAAAAGTAATTAATGCCAATCCTGTTTAAATTCTTCAAAAAATTGAAGAGGGAGAAATACCCAACACATTTTATGGAGCCAACATCACCCTAATACCTTCATTCTTAATAGAAGAGCTTTTAATTGATAGTCAAATATAGAATGAAAGATTTTTGTTAGAATCTCTTCATCATCCATCACATATTATTATATTTAATCAGTAGCATTTGATATATGGAAATAGAGCTGATGCAGTTCAGGTTGACCATGGTTTCTGTTAACTTAGTTTGGAACTCAACACTGATGGAAAATTAACACAGAATTGGTAAATACATGCTGCATGTCTTTTTTTTTTTTAGTGTAAATTTTAACATGATCTATGTTATTAATAGTCTTTACCTTTCCTAAAAATCTGTAATATATCTTTTGCCCTAGTCTTGTAGCTATCATTCCACATAAATTCATTTTTAACTCTCTCATCTTTCTATTTAAAAGATTATTTTAACCATGTCACCACCAATTTTTTTTTAAAAATCCATGCAATCAATTGAATCTTTACTACAACTGAATTTATTTCTGTGGTGCAGTTTTAAGATTTAGAATTAACTAATAGTCAAGTTATTATGCAGTAAGTCCTCTCTATATAGCTCCACTTGTTCTATGTAAATATTTGCTCACCTATATGTTAAAAGAATAATTTTTATTTTGAAATAGTATTTAAAATATTGTTTTGAACAACTCAATGCAATTGCCTATTCATTTACATGGACATAAAGGGAAAACATTACTTTAATCAAATGCCAGGATATAAAACCCACCTTAATTGTTCTTCCCCAGTCCCAACACTGAAAATGAAAATGAGAAAATTATGCTTTACACATGAAAATATGATTTAAAAAATTAGGGTACATAGAGTACTCATGCAGACCCACACAAAGATTAATCTGCCTTAATTGACACAAAATTAATATCATTACTAATTAAATGTGTTCTGACATTCTGACTAGTCATTTTTAATAAAAAGTGTCTGAAAGAGCAGTTTTCTCCATTCCCAAGACCATAAGTGATTTTCATTTCCTTTTCTGGAAATCCTTCTTGTTGGGTTATGTTTCCCATAAAATAATGATTTTTCCTATGCAAACTGCCAATTAATTTCTATCTCCTTAATTTTAGAATACAAAGAAACCTTAGTTTTATTCTGGACTCAGCCATTAATTTTGGTAGTGAACTCTGCAATTGACGTGATTTACTTCAAAACGATTTTGTCATCCAAAGTTAGAGACATAAATCTCTCTTTCCTAAAACAGTGAGATCTAAGTTTCATATTTAAAAATAGGTAAAGAAGAAGTTTGAAAATATACTATGCAATGAATATGGAATTATAATCAGTTTGACACTCATACAAGAGTAAAAATATTTTAGAGAGGTAAAAATTTCTTGAAGTTTTCCTAGGTTTATTATATACAGAATACTTCATTAGCATTTAGAAAATAAGAACAGGAAACCAGTTATCTGAGCTCAGTGCCCAAATGCATAAACCATTAAAGATATTGAATTGAAGCAACAATAAATTTAGTGTTAAAATCCCCACTTTTTCTATTACCTGCTTATTTCATATAAAGCCATGATATTGTCACTGTTATTGGAATTAAACTTCTTCAGCCATTCTAATTTTATGTTATGTGAAAATGAGTTAATAAATTAAGCCAAATTCTCTAATTCTATAAAAATATATATAAAACTCAAACACAAACTATAAACTCACCCTTTTTCTTTCTCCTACATATGTAGGAGAATGCATTACCACCATAAACATCACAGGTAAGAATGGCAGTTAACAAAGTCCAGAGAAATAAGATAAACACAGATTCCAGTTTACAGACACTTCCATTTGATTTCTGGTGTCTCTGGGTAAGTTTATTTGTCAGGTAGTTGATGTTTCAGGGACATTATTCCTTTGATTTTACTTCTCACTACCTTGTAGCATGCAAATCACTTTTTCTTATTCAACGCTTTGTTGACTTTCTACCAAAAGTTTTTATATTTTCTTCCTATGGAAATTCTCCCCACAGCTAAGCATAATTTCTCTGTCACTGAGTGATCTACTTATCCTTTCAGAACATCACATCACAACCTCCTCAGGCAACTCTTTCAATTAATTAGTATCCTAATCACAAAAAAAATAAGTCTATGAAAATGAGAGATTATCTCTGTATTCAACTCTGTCTAACAATTAATTATGTATAATGGGGTGACAAAAATAAATAATGTATATATCATGTATAAGAAGGAAAGAGAAATAATTTAACACACAGATTCTAATCTTTCTTCAACTATTGTGTATCCATTCCTATGCTCTTTCTCTCATTGTTTTCTCTCAGTCCTCATTGAAATGCTGATTATTCTCCTAATATTCAGATCATTTAATTTCAGATTCTTCAATTCATAATTCCCCCACTATTCATGATATTAATAATATGAATTTTCTAATTCCTCCTACCATTCATAGATGAAAACTATGGATGATTATAGGGAAAACTGGCACATGTCATTCAACAAGTGTTCATTCAAATAATGGCAGGTCATATATTCAGAGCAATAGTTGGAAGACATGTAGAATAATTTGAATATCCAAGAAATCAAAGGAGATCTGTATTTCCATCACTAAAATATTTCTACAGGTATCCAGATGCACATGACCTGCTAAATATTGGGTAAACAGTAAATTAGAAAAGTACATTTCTCATTCTTATTCTATGACATTGACTATCCCTTCCATACTTTTTGGAACTACCTTCCCAATAGTCAATTCATTAATTGGATTTCCTTCAGATTCAAGTTATCAGTCCCACTGCACAAAGATACAATCTGGATTATATATAGTATCCAATTTATAATTAGCCTAGCTACCTTTGATTTAGGCATCTTTCACATTAGATATTCCTCCTGGGCCTTAATGATTTAATGTTCCTGCTCTATGCAAAGTGTTTCTTTCAGAAAAGAAATTTGTTGGGCTTTCAATTTGATGGTATTTTCCTTTCTTTAGTTTTCTTTATATTGTCCAAAGAGAAAAGAATAGCTTTAGGCCCACATATTAAATAATGATCTTTATCTGTCCTCAAAGTGACTTTATTGTGCTCACTGAGAGCATTACAATGGGTTTTTTGTTTTTTTCCTAGTACCATTTTAGAAGATTTCCTAAAGCAATTATCAACTTGGAAACTCAATCTTATTCTCCATAAATTAGAAAACCCCTACCAGAATAATTTGAAAAAAAAAAAGAAAACAAAACACCACTTGAGTTTATCTTAAATATCTCTAATTCTTATTTCCATACTTCTCTTCTTCCTTATTTTCTTCCTCACATACGTATGCAAAATTAAACCTATCTTGTGATGTGCTGTGTGAGCAGAACAAATAATGGCAAATGCTTACTGAGCACTTTTACTCATTTCCTACACCAAGTGTTCTCATTCAATCTTCAAAGCAAACTAATGATATGGGCACTAAGATCATAGTTGAGAAAATTCTGTCTAAGGTCACCAGGCAAGCTAGTGTTGCTGGATTTCCTCTAGGTCCTTGGCTATGTAACATAAAAGAATTTATGAACATGCCAGTTTAGTTAGGCCAGTAGTTTATTAAGGAAATGAGGGAAAATGAGAAAATGATAGATTATGGGTTCCCAGGTATTCTTTCAGGCTGATCCAGGTAAAGAAGGGACAGAAAGGGATGATTTTTCCTCTGTGCTTGCTTTTTTAAATGATTAATTATCCCTCCTACTTGCTAATGTTCAGGGGAGGGGTCCCAGCTGTTTGCTGTTTTGATTTTTCACCAAAAGATATGGCCCTTTGAGAATATCTGGAGCCTTACCCCATGGGTTCTTTGAGTAGCTTTATGGTGGGGGTCTTTCTCACAGAGGATTTCCAGGTGGAATTCCATGGCCATGTGTTTCACTGCCATGGTTTTCTCCCAGGTTTTAGATTCATCTTCTCATTCCTGAAATTAACTTGCCTCATTGGAGATGGCCAGTAAAAGTCAGAGGAATACCTAATTCCAGCGAAATTGAAGAATTAAAGTCAGAAAGTTCTATAAAGTGGGCTCCAAAAGTCGACTGTGCTCTACTTGATTCAGGTACATTTCAATTGTAACTGTTTTTATCACTTTTCTTTATATATTCTATTCCATAATTTAAAGGCATCAAAATGTTCAAGTCAAGTATAAAACAATGACCAAGTCAGTGAGACAACCTAGCATATGAGATTTGATTTGCCTCCAAAGAATTAACATGAAAACAACTCTAGGATTCTGTTTTATTTTTTCAGTCCAGGCACTTCTGTATAATACTGACAAATCTGTTTTATATGTTATTATACTTTTCTACTAAACATCTCAATCAGTCTAAGTTATGTTTTAATAATTGTTACTCTTCTTTAGGGAGAAAAATTTCCAGGTGCCCTCTCTGAGCTTCCCCTTCTCTCTGTACTTTTCTAGCCTTACCCTCATCCTAGAAGCACATTTGCTCCCATGGATTCTGCACCATGCTCCCAAATGAAAAAGAAAAATCAACTATGTCTTTCTATTTTGGATTCTTTAAAAAAATGTCCATTTAAAAAATACATATAAGTTATACTATCCCATTATCTAACATATATGTATGCATATGGATAAGACAAAATTGGGTTTGCACTCTATGCAATTTTTTTCAAAGTATTCTTTAAGTCATTATAGGATCACTAAATCTTCAAAAAAACAGAAAAAACAACTGCTCCTATCTGTTTCTAGTGATAATTGCACACACATTTTAGAATATTTCGTTCTTTTTGATATTGTATTTATACCTATGTGAATAGTGTATCTTTTTTTATTACATCATATCATGATCCCACAGTTTTATTAAATAATGTTACAGCATTTTACCTTGTGCATTGCATTCTTAATGGACACTATCTTGCCAGAGAAAAATATACTTTCTTTGATGATGTAATAAAAAAATCTAATAAAATCTTAGGCCAATTGCACAATAGGATCAATGATTCATCATATAATTTATTTTTCTAATTCATACTGCCAGTTAGAAAGGTAACTAAAGGGTTCCTTGGGCTTGCTTTCATTAGGAAAGTCTTAGCAATGTAAACATGTTAGGCTATGAGTTAAAATGAAGAATATGCATTTAGTTAATAAGAACAGAAGCACAAAAGAAGCAAAAACACTGAAAGAAGAAGAACCTGATTTGTTTAAAATGTTGTTGTTAGATGTTAGTGAAAACTTTACCGAGGATTATTCATGAAATATTTTTGGACAGGTTGTATATGAAAATTATTTGGGGAGCTCTGAATGGAAATTGAATATACTTCTACTCAGTTCAAGTGCTTGTGTTATATGGGTATGATATAATTTTTATAGTTTGGGAGGATCTATTGTGATTTATATTTCCCTAAATAACATAGTTTCTTCTCTGTGGATTTCTTTTTCAAGAAGGTTCAGAAGAAATCACCACTGATACCAAGCTACACAAAATCTGGAAATAGTTGTATCACTTTTGCTATAAATTTTTAATGCTCTAAATAATAAAAGCCCATGTATTTTATCCACTAAACAATTATCTTTCACATGGCAACTCTATCTCATATTTAAGTGATACTGATAAATTTTCTTCTCATTTTGATATTATGAGTGCAAAATATGGCACATAGATGTTTGGTTTTTTTTTTATTTGGCCAAATTTGGCAGTAAATAAGTTCAAATCAAGCCCTACAGATTGTTGGTTCAAAGAACCTCTACTTTCCCAGTGTTATTAGTTTTTGAGAATGCACACAAAATATATTGTGATGGTTAGGCTAATATGTCAACTCAGCCTGGTACTTGTGCCCTGTTGTTTGGTAAAGCAAACACTGGATTAATTGTTATACAAGGACATTTATGAACTTTAGTCATCTGTGAGTTTACTGCATAGATGGTTGATAACATCTACGATCAAGCAAGGAGATTGCCATCAGCAATGAGTGACATTTTATCCAATCAGTTGAATGCTTTAAAAGGGGAGGTAATTTCAGAATTCAGATAGAATTTTCCAGCTTGTCTTTGGACAGCCATCATCTCCCAGGAACTCATAAAAGACCTTCATCAGACTTTCATTGAAGACCCTGGTTTGGAACCTGGAATCTGGACATGTGCTTCCCCATGGTCACATGAGCTAATTTTATAAAATCTCATAGTATTTACAGATATCTCCTTTTGATTCTGTTTCCATAGAGAAGCTGGGCTAATAGACCATGTGACAGACAAGCCAAGGGCCAAGGATCCCTGGCACCCAGCTCTAGAATGACACAGTCTTCTGCGAGAAAGCATGATCTTGATTACTCCTTGATTTTGGATTTTTAGAAAAGTAACACAAGCCAACAATTCCCATTGTTTAAGCCACCCTATTACTTAATATCTGGAAGCCAGGAAATAAAACAATGCAAGCATTCATACACATCCCCATGCCTGGAGACTCATCAGGAATCCCTGGGCAGAAAATTCTAATAACTTGAAGAGAACAACCTTGGAAGAAAAAGGAAGTTAGCAGATTACCAGAAAAAAACCCTCCTCATGTTTGCTGGTCCCCCATGTGAAGACCAGCTCCCCACAAACCAGTCTGAAGTCCACCCTGACTGTCCCCACTCACAGGCACAGGCACTAAGTCAGTCTCACTGATAAATATGGACAGGACAATGTGACTCTCAAATTGTGAAAGAAAGTGGACAGTTGAAAGACCAACAATAAAAAACTGAACATAAATTCCAGAGGAGCAAGGCTCCGACTCCTTGCTCATTCTGGCCCCAAGTCCTTCTCTCTACAAGGCAGAGCTGGAACATAGTTTCAACAGGACCCTTTCAGCCAGTGAATAATATTTAAAACATATATATAATTAGTATCCTCAGAGAAATATAAGATATTGTATCCATAAGGAGATAATATATTAGTTTCCAGTCTCTTAAAACAGGTACCCTACAGTGGGTGACCTTAACAATAGGAATTTATTGGCTCCCAGTTTCAGAGGCTAAAAGACCCACTCCCTGCCAGGGTTGTATTTTTGTGCTTCTCAGCAAACATTGGGGTTCCTTGGCTTTTCTGTCACTTGGCAAGCACATGGCAGCATCTTCTCCTTTCTTTTCTGGGTTCCATTAACTTCCAACTTCCGGTGGCTCCCAGTGGCTTCCCTTTCAGTCAGACACATGGTGTAAGTGAATATATTGACCCTTCCCAACTTCCTGACCCCTCAGAAAAGGTGTTAGAGGGTCATGGCATCTTGTGCAGAAATTAATCATCCTGTGGAGCTGGGATCATCCAGGGTGGCAAGGTTCACAACTGCAGTGGTGTCCAGACAGTGCATTGTGAAGTCCTTCTCCTGATTGTTGACCATCTGCCCATCTGGAAATAAACTTACATGGAGGATGTCAGCATGAGGGACATCATCCAGGAATCTGAGGCAGCCAGCAAGGGTCTATTAGTTTGCAGCTGGCAGCAAGACAGCAGAGGCCAGGCCCAGGGCAGACAGGGGACCATGGGGCAGCATGGCAGCCTGGCCCCTTTGCCTACACTTGGTGCCCTGCAGAGACCCAGAGGACAAGCAAACACCATTGCTTGGTGGGTAGAGGCTCCCACAGCTGGCACCTGGGAAGAAACTCCAGCCATTCTTGGGAATCTGGGTTCCCATCTGTGTCCAGCCCCTGAATGTCTCTGAGGCCCAAATATCGTGAGCCACTCTGTGTTCAGCAGTCATCCTGAGGTCTGTGAGAGGGGAGAACCATTGCCTGGACTCTGAGGGCCTGGCCCTAGGAAAACTTGATACAATTATTGGAAACCTGAAACACATTAGCAATTGTATTTACAATGAGAGTAAATGGAGCACTTCTACAATACTGAAAACTGAAAAGGATTAGCAAAAGCCTAAAAGTGGAGTAACAAATCATGATGCATTAAAGGAATATCAGGCAGCAAGTAACTAGTAATTTACAGAATCAATATTCATGAAACTTTCACTGTCTCTCAGACTGTTAGCCTTTGGTTAACCCCAGGTAATCTCTACAGCAAGTCCACATGGGAGATCCTAACATTAGCCCCATTTCACAGATGGGAAAACAGAGGCACAGGGATGTCAGGTGAACCTGGCCAAGGTCAGATGGAAAAGTGGGGCTGTGCCTGGGACTCAATCAGCCAGGAAGCCATGAGAGATGCTGGTGTCAGAACATTAAAGGCTAAGGAGGAACAGATGTGAAACGGGGTTATGGGTAGACCTGGACAGGGGTGTCAGCCGCAGCTTGGGTCCCAGCCCTCCTGATGGCCAGCCACATGAGCCACCAGCACCTTCTTTATTCCATCAGTGTCAAGCTCATCAAAGGAGGTATAGAGGATGCAGGTGTGGTACTAGAAGAATCACCTAGGGCAAAGGAGGAACTTCAGAAACCATTGACCATAACTAAAGTTAATTACATTTTTTAAATATAACAAACTTTATTTTTAAAGTGATTTTAGATTACAGAAATTTACATTAAAAATATAAGGTGGGGCATATGGGAATCCCTATATTTTTTTTGTAACATTTATGTAATCTAAGTATCTTTTAAAAAAAATTTTAAAAATAAATAAATAAATAAATAAAATCTAAATCAATACAAAAATTATCATTTGTGCAAAGAAGGAATTGATATAAAATCCATTGTAGCATAATTTAAGATCATTTTAAAATGTACTATAGAGTATAAATTAATGATTAATATAGAATTTGAGAATAAATTGTCAACTTCATATAACTTTGGAAACAATATTATAGTTCCCCTATAAGGTTGTCATATAAAATACAGAATGCCCACTAAAATATCACTTTCAAACAAACAAAATATATAAGGGATTTCCATATACCCCAACCTTCCCCCTTCCACATCTTCCCCTATTAATAACATCTTATGATAGTGTGGTACATTTGTTACAACTGGTGAATAAATTCAATGACATTTTAAAATACAAAATATTATGAACAAGTAAATGACTGCTGCACAGTTTTCATTTTTCTAAGTCTGCTTTTTCCATTCTCGGTAAGAAGCCACCCCCGCTGTGGCCATGAGGGTAGAGCTGTCTCTGCTCTCAGGCTCCATGGACCACCTCTCCCAGCCTTGCTTTCAGAGCAGGAGCTGAACAGGTGAGGTGGTCCAGTTGGCCATAGGGATGGCAGTACCTGGGAGCTAGCAGCTTTGAGAGGTCTTGTCCCTAGGAAATTCTGGGGTCAGGGTCTGTGGCTCCCATAAATCTTGGATGGCCTCTGGGGACTGTGGTGGGTCATTTTCCTCTCTTGCTGCTGAAAGATTAGTGGAGTCAGAGGGAGGGGAGGCTTAGTCATGTTCTAATGCCCAACCTCTTTCTCCCAGCTTAGTGAGGGCTTCCAAGCAGTTAAGAGTACATGCTGGTCAAGAGAGGGCATCACCATTGTGTCAATCCACTAAGCTTTACTGCTCATTCTGCCTTTGGTATGAACCCAAACGCCAAAAGTATTAATTCAGGACACTCTCCAACTGTGCACTTGGTTCACTGACTACCTCCCTCTGGCCTTACTGTGGCCCTGTCTCCTGTCCCTGACTGCACAATGTCTTTCAAACAGAGGGATTGTCACAGCCCCACCTCGTGAATATTCAGCCACAAAGGAGCAACTGGGAAAAACTGAACCTGCCAATGGGGCACAGGATGAGCATGAAGCCTGTCAGAAGCCAGCAGCCAACCCCCAAAGCATAAGGAGCCTAGGCCTTCAGGCCACTCACCTGACCATGGAGGCCTGTCCCCACACTGGACATTAGTGTGGGGGTCACTTGAAAGCCCTGGATGGGCCTGTTCCAGGCTAAGGGGGAGGAATTTTTGATGCCACAAGCAGTTGGCAAACCAGTTGCAGACATGTTCAAAAGTGAAGCTGGTCTCCAATGCCAGGTTCTTTAACCCAGGACAAGACACTCAGTCACTCTGAACCAACCCTTGTTTCTCCAAGAACAGCTGAGGCATCACCTGGGAGAGCTGGAGTGCCACTTGCCCACAACTTCACACATTTGCTACCCAACATTACTCTGGACAAGGTAAGAGACACAGCCTCTGCTTCATGGAGCTGATGCCTATAATGATTCTGTGGGAGCATGCCCTGCCACCAAGGTGTCTGTTCTCCATAGGGCACCCAGAGGCTGCCTGACCTGTCCATGCAACTTCCCACACCCCATGTAGACAGAGGGCCAGGGATGTGTGGGTCTGCCTGTGAGGCCCAGCCCTTACTCCTTCCATGTCAATGACCTGCTATGTGTACTGAGAGTGACTCCTCCTTCATGGATGCAATGAAGGGCCTTGAGTGCAAGCAGGTTTAAAGAAGGTGGTTTTCCTAGGGAATAGATGTCATTTTAAAATCTCCAGTGTCATGGAACCAGCAGGGCCAGTCCCAAATCATCCCCAGTGGGGTACATATCCGACTGTGTTTCTCCCAAGGTGTGGACAAACTGACCTGGTAACTGGAGCTGTGGACTAGCTTAAGGTTTACCATTCAACCAAGTTATCCATTCACATGATTTCAAGCACAAGATCAGTTCAGAATTCTTAGCTAAAAAAGAAAAAGAAGAACAAAAATGGCCACTGGAACTTTACAACTTTACCCTACTTCCTTGTCCCACACATACTGTTTCAATCACTGGCCACTCTTTATCTCTATTTTCCATTGTTCATAAGGATTCCAGTCATATTGGATTAAGGCCCACCCTCATTCCATTTGTGCACACCTTAAAAACATCTTCAAAGGATCTACATACAAATGGATTCACACCCACAAGACAGGGTTTAGGACCTGAACATTCATTTTGTGAGGGACATGATTCATTCCCCAAAATTCAGAAATTATGAAAGAGTTTTTGAAATTTAAAATGTAACTGTCAAAATAAATAATGCAACAGGATTGTTGAATGGCATAGTTTAAGAAAAATCCAAAAAGCACAATTAAAAAGAAATAAGTACACAAAAATATTAAAATGAGGAGGAAATATTTGAAAAAGGGTAACCTATTCAGGAGATTGATCAAGGGGTTCTATCATGCAAAAATATGTGTGCTCTAAAGAGAGTTCACACAATGTGGAGGGAGGAAATTATCAAAAAAAAAATCAAATAAATAGTTTGAGAAATGTTTAAATCTTAAAGATGACTTTCTTTAAATCAAAGGACTTAACAGCAAGTGAATTAAAAAGATCCACAACCGGGAACATTATTGTGAAATTTCAGAAGACCAAAATTGTGTCAGTTTGAAATTTTTATGAATCCCAAAAAGAGAAAGATTATGTTTCTCAAATAATCCATTCCTGTGGGTGTGAGACCCTTTAAATGGGACTAAATTAGGGAGGCATGATTCAAGTTGAGAATCTACTCTTTTGCTGGGTCTGATATAAACAGAGACACACATAGGAAAAGAGAGCTCTGCAATATTTGATTTGTCCATGTGTGAGAGAGGACTGCAGGAAAACAGAGGGGCCCAGGGAAGGCAGATACCTCAGCAGAGATCAGTGGCCATTTTGATTCACCATGTGGCCAGTCAACAGGGTCAATAGTAGCTGACTTTGGTGAGAAAGCACCTCTTTCTTGGCCTCAGAACTGAAACCATTTACCAAATTAATTTCCCATTATAAAACCTAACCCATTTCTGGTACTTTGCATCCACAGCCCTTTGGCAAACTAAAACAGATTAAAAATAAAAAAGAACCTAAAAGCTCTCTGAAAGAAAAATAGGTTAGCTGTGAAGGAATAAACACCAGAAAGATATCAGACACAACAGCAACAATATGGATATTACAAAATAATGTTACAATACCTTCAAGTTGATGAAGGGAAGAGTATTTCAACTCTGAATTCTGTTCCTACCAAATTGTCAATTAACTGTGAGGACACATAAAAACTCAGAACTTTATCTCCCAGGTACCTTACCTTGCAACCTTCATTTAAGATTTTCTCTAAAAAGATAAGGGATTCCTGAGATAGAACAGATGCAATTTAGAAGAGAAGCAGTAGAGCAAACCCAGAGAAGCAATTTAGGAACTTTTAGTAAGGAGGCTACACCCCAGACCTAGGAAGACTTCATCCCAAATGGAAACAGGAAGAAGGATGGTGCCCAGCAGTAAGGTGTTCAGATGGAAATCTCAAAACACTGGAAGAAATTAAGGATGAGATAAAAGTAGATAATGTAAAAGTAAAATTATGTTGAGCGAAGCAAGCCAGACACAAAAGGACAAATACTGTATGAATGCATTACTATGAACCAAATATATTGTGCAACATATTGCTTGATTCAAAAAATAAAAATAAAAAAATGAGAAAAACAACAACAAAAATTTATATGTATCATTACATTTAATTGAGAAATGTATATATTTATTCATCTGAGTTTACTTTTTAGTTTTTAATTGTTTATATTTTCAATTACTAAATGTACAAAATAAAGTAAAAAAAGAAAAGCAATTAGAAATCCCAGGAAAGCAAAATAAAGAAGAAAAAAATATATCTATCTCTCTATCTGTGTATCTATGTATCCATCTATGTATCTATGTATCTACCACACCTCCTGATTATTATCACAGGTGTACCTTTGATGCTTACACCCCAAACCCCTTGTTTATGAGGGTCAGGCGGCTGGCCAGACCCACCCATCCTCATTCCAGGGCCTCATGGAAAGGGCATTCCATCTTCATTTACCCTCATTAAGAAGCAAAGACACTTTAAAAAACATAACCTCAAGATTGCTACACCTAAAAATAACAATAATCCCTCAGTTTTGATAAAATTGTATAGACAAAGCACTGGGGGCCTCTCAGACCCAAAACAAACAAACAAACAAACAAAAACAACAAAAACCTCTTTATCTTTTGAAATTTGAATCCCCACCAAGGTAGCCAACCCACAGCCAATCAAGCCCCTACTTCATTACCTTTAACCCAATACTAACAAAATCCACCTGCCTTAAACATGTAAACATGCATCTATAGAACAAATCCTTGCCCAATTAGTAGGAGCCAAGCTAACTTCCTTTCTGTCTATAAAAATCATTTGCCCTTTCTAGACCCAAAAGCTTCTGTCACTCTGGCTTCCTTTGCTGAAGCAAAAAATTTGATGTCTCACATAAAATGCTGTAGTTTACAAACAGTACTCTGATTTGGCTTTCATAGTCTCATCATTCACCTTTCTGCCATCTTATGATTGTCTTTGTGGTTGGACTATTTGATAATGGTCCAAAAGTAGTCAACACACAGAAGAACTGCCTGGCCCCTTCACTGGGGGAAGTTTCAGATATGAACATGGACATTGGAGGAGCTGGTGGGAGACAAGAGGGTTGGGGTGGGGAGGAGGGCAATGGGTATTTGAGTTCCTGGAAGGGACCTCCCTCAGCAGTCAATGACAGGGTGTGGGTGCTGTGCCCTCTCTGAACAGCCTTGTTGTCTTCTTGGTGAGTGCTGCTTCCTGAGTTGCCTGGAAGCATCTGGTAAATGAAAGCCACTGAGTTCTCAGGTCCTGAATATCATCCAGTAGGGCCTGAGACACAGCCCACATGCTGACAGCATGCCCTCTCATTACCCTGAGAAAGCTGCTTCTTCCCTGGGCAAAAAGGGCCCTGAGCATGCCTGGGTCTCCCCCACAACTAGTTTTCATGCCTTAATACTTCTGCCTTTCCTGACTGACTTGGCATGAAGTCTTGGCAGCGATTAGGATGATTTTCATCTATAAGACACTGTCAGTTTGATATCATTGATGAATTCCAAAAAGAAATACTGATTAGGTTTGTAAACTTGTCTGTTCTTCCGGGTGAGTGATACCCTTAGATTTTTATTGAATTCAGAGCTTTTACTCTGAATTAATCACTTTTACTAGATTAAATTATGACTAGGGTTTTGATTCGGCCAAATCAGTAGAATGTTGAGTCCCCACCCCTTTGGTGTGTGGGGACTCACAGTGAAAAGGCATGGCAGAGGACAGTGTGGAGTTTTAATGCTGGAGCCCTAGGAAGTAAATAGAGAATTAGATATGTGAGGAAAAGAGAGGGCTTCAATTAAACAC
This sequence comes from Cabassous unicinctus, assembly GCA_029593785.1. Lineage (NCBI taxonomy): Eukaryota > Metazoa > Chordata > Mammalia > Cingulata > Chlamyphoridae > Cabassous > Cabassous unicinctus. Next base: position 23,941 of record JAQZBX010026297.1, read on the forward strand.
AGCAGAGGCCTGGGAAGAAAGATGAGCAATTTGCCTGATAGTCTACAGCTGGCCTTGGGGAGCGGCCAGAGCAGCTGAACCTGGAGAGAAATGAGCACCAGGAAGAGAGGAAACCAGAAAACCTGAAATCTGAACCTGAACCCTTGCAGACATCTTGCTCCAAAATGTGGCAAAAGACTTTGGAGAGGGAATTAATTTATGCTTACTGTAAGCTTCTACCCCAAATAAATACCCTTTTAAAAAGCCAAAAGATTTCTGGTATTTTACATCAGCACCACTTTGGCTGACTAATACAGACACTGAGGCCAAGGGCATGGCCCAGGATTGCCAAAGGTGCCTCTACTTCCTTTGGGCATTTCCTCAACACATTTCACCTGCCAATGGAACAACACCTGGCATCATTTTTCCTTGCATCTTCTATGACCTGCCCACCTGGGGAGCTGGCAGAATGGCACAAGGAAGGACTTTCATTCTGACCTCTGTTTCTGAGGAAAAGTTTGTATTCTGCAAGCAATTGGGCATAAGTTCACAAACTACTTGGCACCCAATCAAATGTGTATTTTACAAAGATCCTAGGCAACTTTGATGGCAGAAGGTTTTAGAACTGGGAGACTGATGTTTCCCCAGGGTATCATTAAAAAGAAAATGGATGGGCTTTGGGGAGGCTGAGCAGCAGAGGATGAGGAGGCCACCTGGTGAGCTTCCTGGTCAATTAGAAATTTGGGTGGTTCTGGCTCATTAGCCAACAGTGAGACCTGGAGCAGAGAGTGGGTCCAGAGGCCTGGGAGGACTATCTCTGTTGCCCCAGCTCCGGTCTAGTGTAGAAATTTTTGAGGCCAATTAGTAATGCTCTCAAATTCACCGAGGGCCTCAGCTGGAGGAGTCAAATAATTTCAACAAGCAATTAGGTCTCCTGAGGGCTAGGACAACTGCAGCTGGAGGCAGGAGTCAAGGAGAGAGTGTTAATGGTGTGTCTCCTGAGCTGGAGCTTCCTCAATTAAAATTTGAATTGGAGGGGGTGAATGGAATGAGGCATTTTGTGACTTTCCCTGCCAAGGCAGCTGCCTGATTTCCTGGTCTTTGTGACATTTTCCTGCAAAGATATGGCTGACCTGCTCAGTCCTGGCAGGTCTCGAGTTTCACCAGAGCACACTTAGAAGTCTGCTTATTTTTATCACATAGCTAAGACATTAAACACCCACATGCCCAAGATCACTCCCAGAACACCAGCTTTCCCTCTCTTCAAGACAGCCCTGCCTATCACCTGAAAAATTCATCTCTTGAAGATCTGGCTGGACCATATCTATCTATGACCTTACTCATTTTATGGTACATTAATTTTCACCCATTTCTGCATTCACCCACTATCTAGACTTTAAAAGGATTAGATTATTTTTCCTTTTGTAGACTTTTATTGAAGCATAACATCTATATGGAAAGTGCCCTCATCATTAAGTATAAAATTTGATGAATTTTTAGGAACTGAACAACCCCTTGTTCAAGAAACAGACGCTGCCAGAACCCAAGAAACCCCCAATGTTTCTTCCACCCACAGGCCCTGATCACCTTCTGCTTTACTTTGACATTAAAATTGGAATTTCAAGCAAATGTTAAAAATATTTAAAGAGACACTCTTGGGTTCTCCTTTTAGTTAATCATTCAGGTTAAACCTCCATCTGAGAAACCTAGAAGAGCTGAATAACAACAACAACCAAACCCCATTTGTCTGAAGGTACTGAGAGCTGGCAAGACAGTGAGTACTGCAAGGCTGAGAGCCAAGAAACAGGAAAGCCCAGAAAAGCAATCCTGGCATTTGGGACCATTTGTACCCCAGAGGTTTTAAGCTGAACAGTGCATTGGGGAAATCTATGAAGGAATGGCTGGCACTTACTCTGATGTTATCTTCCTTTGGAAAGGATTAGTTTGTTGTTTTCAATTCTCACAGGCACATGTTGGTGACATTTTTCTGGAATTTCATGAATCAAAATTCAAAACATGCTCTTTTCTGTTCCAATTTGATGATTCAAAGTTTTCCTGGGTCCATGGGAAGGCTGGGTCTTCTGGTTCAAGCCTCCCACCCCAGGCAGGGTGTAGGCTCTCTGGGTCACTATACTGGCAGTCTATGGAGGCTTTTGTTTACTTCTTCCTCTGTGAGGCCTCAGCCAACTCAAGAGACCCTGAGGGCTAGGCTCACTTCACAGGGTTACTAGTCTTCTGTCCATTCCTAGAAGGTTCTGGCAGTGGAACAAGGGAGTCCAGGCAGAGGGGTAAATGTGCCCCCTGGAAGGAAGGGTTCTGGCAGAGGGACTTGTGATATACTAGATGGAGGGAGTCAAGGCAGAGGGAAGTGTGAGCCCCCTGGAGGGAGGGATCCAGGAAGAGGGACATGTGAGTTCCCCATTCATCTGGCCACACTTGGGACCTCTCCTGGGGTCCTCCATGTTCTTTCACCTGCTTTCCTGAGGAGTTTTCACAGGCTCTGATGAGGCCTTCCTCTCTTCCTGTCCTTCCCCCTCTCTAGGCAACCTCACTCATGTTCCTGACTTTTACTACTTTCTGTATTTCTATTTTAGATCAGATTTCTTTCTGGATATCTAGGTCCGGATATTGAATTTTCTATTGAACATTTACAAGTCTTCCCCCTGAACCTTCCTTCTCGCTCTTGTCTGGATAGATGGTGCCCCCATCCTCCTGGGACATGGTCCTCATCCTCCACACTTCCTCTTTCACTTTTTCAATGAGTCAATGATTTTATGGTTCTAAATCCTGGACATCTCTTTAATCCCATTTGATTATTGTTTCCTTACTTTCCTGGACAAGTCTGAGGCATCATAATCCTTGCACTGGATTCTGCACCAGCCTCCTAACTGGATTTTTTGCTTTGCTCTTGGCCTCCTCTTCTCCCATCCACTCTGAGACTAGAACAATTTTTTAAACACATAAATATCATTTTATGGTCTTCACATTCAAGGACTTTCATGGCTTCCCAGTGCCCTAGAGATGAAGTCCATTAACATTGCCCAGTCCTGCAAGACCCCTTTATCAGGCACCTAATGACCTCCCCACCACACTCCCCAGCTCCAGAAACCTTGGACTTCCTCTTGTCTTTGGTTTGGGCTGCCCACCCAGGAAACCCTGGTGCTATCCAGGTTTCCTAATTTTCACTTCCTTCTACCATCCCTCCAGTGGCCCAAATTGGCTGCTTCTATGTTTCTAATCACTGCTTGTCACCAGGAAAGCCTATTCCCTCTAAATGATGCAGTACACTTGTCCCCTGTTTCCTGGCTCTCCTAAGGCCCTCTTGTGCCACATCTGCCTAGTCCTCCAAGGTGACAAGGTCAAATTCCCATGAGATGTGCTCCTGAGTATGACAGATTTGGACTCAAATATGTCTTCCCTGCACATAGTTCATCTGTCCCTTCTATTCCAACCTAAACGTGGTGCTGGAGTTTGTAGGTATTCATCCAGACACTGAAGTCTTTGGGCTGTCCATGTGCCAGCTGGGCCCAGAATCTTGGTGGAGCTGTAACTCCTACTCTACAGCTCAATGGACTCACCCAGGACAACTGGTGGAGAGATGATGATGGACAACAGCCATCCCAAGGAATAGAGAGAGTCTACAGCTACAGGCAGGCTAATTCCATCCACCTTATCCATGGGTTGTAAGCCCCCTCTCACTTGGAGGTGGAGTGGACATCACATCACCATCCCAGACTCCTTAGGATTGGGGGAAGAGCTATGGACTAGAGTGGACTTACTTGGATTCTGTTATAGACATATTGTGATTCAAGCGATGGAAGAAATTACAACATTAATGTGGAGCCAGTGGCCACTGGATGCTCTGGGGGCAGGGAGAGGTAAAAGAAGTTGTAATACACGGGCTTTTCTGGGGCTTGGGAATTATCCTGAGTGACATTGCAATGACAGATATAGGCCATTTTACATCAGCATATAGCATGCAGAACTGTGTGGGAGAGAGTGTGGTCTATAATGTGAACTATGGTCCATGCTTCATGGCAAAGCCCCAGGATGTGTATATTCATTGCAAGTGATGTGCCACACTATGAAGGATGTTTATGAGGGAGGTTGGAGGAGGTGTGGGAGTTGGGGCATATGGGAATCCCTGTAATTTCTGTGTAATATTTATGTAATCTAAGTATTTTTAAAAAATTATTTAAAAAAAAAATTCCTGAAACTGACCCTCAGCTATCTTCACTCCACCTACCAGACCCTCGGCTCTCCCCTGACCTAACCCTCTATTTTCCCCTGACCTGACCTTCTACCAACCCCTTAACTGACCCTCTACCCTCCACCTACCTGACCCTCTTCCCACCCCTTACCTGAATTCTGCCCTCTCCCTAACTGGCCCTCTGCCTCACATTAACTTACCCTTTGCCCTCCCCCTACCTGACCCCATCCCTCCCCTCACCTGACCCTCTTCCCTCCCCCTAACAAACCACCAGATATCCATGCACCTGACACTCTGTTCTTCCCTTTCCTGACTCTTTAACTTCCCCATACCTGATGAGCTGCTGTCCCCTTACCTTATCTTCTGCCCTTCCTCTACCTGACCCTCTGCCCTTCCTCTGCTTGGCCCCTGTCCTCCCCTTACATGACCCTCTGTTCTCACTCTACCTGACCCTCTGCCTGTCCTATCCCTGATCCTTTGCTGTTCCTCTAACTGAAGCTCTGAAGTCCTCTTACCTTATCCTTTGCCCTTCTTCTATCTGACTCTCTGCCCTCCCTTTGTCTGACCCTCTGTTCTCCACTTACCTGACCCTCTGCCCTTCCCTGCCTGACCCTCTGCTTTTTCATTCCTGACCCTGTGCTCTTCCCTACCTGACCCTCTTCTATACCTTTGCCTTACTCACTGCTTTCCTGTCTGTCCCTCAGCCAACACCACTGTCTTTATGGGGACTTGACAGCAGCCAAAGCCAGGTGAAGAGTGGATGGAATGACACCACCAACACTCAGGGTTGGGCTGCTGCTGCATCCTAGCCCTCAAGTTGGCCCTGGGGGTCAGTGCCTGAAAAGTCCTGGAAGGAGGTGGAATTCTAGTGGTCCATCCAATTGACCACATCATGCAATG
>JAQZBX010026298.1:0-19950 GCA_029593785.1 Cabassous unicinctus
GGGCTCACTCCTGCAGGGGATCCTTTCAGGAGCCAGGCAGGATGAGCCTCGGAAGTATCTATTTAAGATATAGAGAAAGAAGAATTTTCTAGCTGCTTTCATTTTCCATTAATCACTCAAAGGTTGTTGACTCTTAACAGACTGGTATTCATTCTTCCTTGTAAGCAGCCAACATGCAAAGACCCAGAATCCCTAGGAGACTAAGAAGAATTCTGAGATACAATTGAAAGTTACTGTCAGAAAACACTTCTTTCAGCTAGTTCTGCAACAATAGCCATCAAAAAAGATGGGCCAAGAGGATGCAAGAATGAGCATGAAAGATAACTGGAAAACATGCAATTTTGTTTCAATTGTTTGTATTTTTTGGCTGACTCTTAACAAAGTAAATTTACTTATTTTGGTGTATGGTTCTGTGAGCTTCACATAGGTATGCAATCATATAACTACCATCACAACCAAATGCAGAACAGTTTCATCGCCTTAAAATGCTTCCTCTGTTTGTCTCCTCTGGAGTCAAATCTTTGCTCATATCCAATCTTTGCCAATAACTAATTTCTCCATTTGTATAGTTTTGTCATTTTCAGCATGTCACTTAAGTACAATCATACAATATAAATCCTTTGAGATTGTTTCACTCAGCAATAATCCTTTGATTTTATCCAACTTGCTCCATACATCAATACTACTTTCTTTTACTTATTTTTAGTTGTTTTTCATTATATGAATATTTATTCATTTAGCCAATGAAAGAAACTTATCTTTTATAGCAAAAGACCCTCAACAAATATTAACAGCTAAGTGTTTATTCCTTGTTTTGGATAACTGATACTTTATAGTCATATATTAATATTATAACAAAGCATGTAATGGCCAATAAAAGAGAACCAATCTGATGGCCCAGTGGTGTGAGGATGACATCCAAGTCTGTGCTTAGTGAACAGAATAACTCCCTGTTTATGATTACATAGTTAGAGAACCTACCCTATCAGTTACCAACAGTATGACTTAAGATATTTCCTTAATCTCTGTATGCCTCAGTTTTTCTGATGGAAAACTTGGGGATATTAATATTAGTTGCCTTGCAAAGATTTTGTGTGGCAAGATTGAGAAAAACTGTGTGAATCACTTAGACTGACAAGCATGCCATCATCCTCACCATCATAACAATCTCCATCTAGACCAGTGTTCCAAACCCAGGAAAAGCCATTACCTTTCTCAATCCAATTTTACCAGGAAGGAAAAGGGGAAAGGCATATTGAGGGTAAGGAAAGGAATACCTCTGTAGTAGTAACAATGGATTAGAAGGTAACTTAAAACTTTAAGATCGATTCCTGTACACCAAATAATTCAATATACTTTAGTAGATATTGGAGTCATGGGTATTTTAGACATTTACGTTTTTGGTACTATTTTCACACTGAATATTTTGTCAATGACAACCTTCATGTCCCTGTTCCTCAGGCTGTAAATGACAAGATTCAGGGTGGGAGATAAAAAAGAGTATAACACAGACATAAAGATGTCCAGTGATGATGGAGTCTTGGAGTTGGAACTGTAGCATGCAATGACTCCAGAAGAGAGGAACAAGCTCACCAACAGTGGAATGGGACATGCAGCTGGAGGAAGTTTTGCATCTGTCTTGTGCAGGTGGAACTTTTACCATGGTGGCAAAAATTTGAACATAGGAAAAAACCATTAAAATAAAACATAGGAAAGAAAAACAACAACCAGGTATAATAAGTGAATTCATATTCTAAAACATGAACTCTAGGACAAGAAAGGGTAAACAATGTTGGAATAACACAGGAACACTGATGCTCAATATTCAGGTCATGGAAACTGACAGAGAAAGTACCTGCCACATGAATGGAGCCATAGACATAACCACTGAGCCACAATGCAGTTTGTATCTGCACATGGCACCTCTAACTATTATGGAGCTCCAGGGCAGAGGATGGCAAATGGCAGCAGAGTGGTCATCGGGCATGACTGTAAACAGGGCATAGTCAGTGCCAGTGAAAACTACAGGGCAAGAAAACTGTGTGAGACTCATCTTAGAAAGAAGATGGAATGGCTGTTGGTCAGAGTTCATGATGGATTTGGAGACAGTGGTGGAGAAGAAGCACATATCCATCAAAGGCAAATTCCTCAGGAAGAAATACATGGGGACTGGGAGATGCTGGTCAAGGGTGGTGAGGGTAACTCTGAGGAGGTTCCCTGTGAATGCTGTCATTTAAATGAAGAAGAAAAGTGTGGCATACAGACTCTGTAGCAGCCAATCATGAGGAAATCCCATGGGCAAGATTTCTGTTATGATTGTCATACTTGTAAATTTCTCAGGCATGCTGATGATTGTGAAAACATAAGAAGGGTGATAATTAACTCATTTATATATGTCCTTGGAATATTCCTTTTTTCTGTCTTTGATTATACTTTACTCTGACAAACATTTTCAAATCATCAGAGTGTCTCCAAAAAATGACATCTTGAAAATGATATTCTTTCATGCATGTTAAGTAAGTTATTTTAAAATAGTCATTAAGAGGTAGAATAATTTACAAAATGGTAGCGTGCAATTTATGCATAATCTCATCTGTTCAAAATTAGGGTTTCTCTGTCTTTGACAGAAATGATTGAATAAAACAAACATTTTGGACAGAGTGGAGGATTTAGTTTCTGTTAATGACACATGAAATCTTCTTTAGTTCCCTGTGAACTGTTTTACTGATCCATTTGAAAGTGTATAAAGAATTTCAAATATTTATTTTGGTACCTTTCTCTATAGTATTATAACATAGATAATGGGGTGAGATGGGGGAAGGAGGATTACCTAAAGATTCTCTATGCAAATTCTTTCTGAGATATTGATGTTGCATATGAAAATGAAATGAATTTTTCACATATTCAAGATCATAACTAGATCACTGACATTTTTAGAGGCTTTAAGTTTAGCAGATCATATATAAACTTCCTTTGAAGAGTTAATATAAAGCTAAAAGTATCAAACATTCTACTCTGTCCATACAATTGTTCAGAAACAGATTGATTTTGAAAATAGTTTCTTTCATTATGGGCCTATGGCTGCCATGGGTCTAATAAACAAAGTTAAAATAAAATAATCAATATTTTATTTTCCTGAAGGGTAGTGGATTGTAAAAGGTGAAATAAATTCACCTACTTAGACATATAAAGAGAACTATACTGAGCAAGTCAATGGCATAGAGAAGCTTACAGTAGATGCATTTAGGTTTGGGGGGCATTTACTTACCTAATCATTATACACATCCAATTTCAGACATCTGTTATTTAAAATAATGTGGAACAGAACAACAATGAAGCTGTTAAAGTCACTGTCTCATCCAGGAAGAAAACCTGTGAGAGATGGGTCATTTGTTCAATGAGATGAACACTCTTGCTCTTTGGTTCAGGCATCTCCTCATTTGCTGCTTCCTTATGTCAGCCTGGGTATATCCAGCAGAGCTGTTGGGCCCTCTCAGGACCCCATGAGCAAGGGCACATGCTGTGTCCCTGTCTGGGCCTCTTGAGTCTCTGGGCTTCTGGTGTTGGACAGGTTGCTCATGCCCTTGCTCCCCACCACTCCCAGCTGCCATCCTGCCCTTCCCTGGGTCCCGCTGCTCCCTCACCCCTAACCTGCAGCGCATCCTCCACCTTCTGGGGATCCTCAGGGCACCTTTCCCCTGTGCTTGACTCCCCTTCTGGTGTCTCTTAGTCTCTTCTTAGTTTCTGTCTTGGACTAGTACCCGAATTGCAGCCCCGGCCTTTTGTCTGACCTTGGGCATGACACCGAGTCCTCCAGGTCAGGATTTTGGACAATATGCATCTTAAGATCCTGAAGAAAAGATGAAAAATGTCCAAGTAATGTTCAGAAATAATTGGTGAGTCTGAGTCAGGGGAATCATGCAGTCCTCAGGACATAGGTGCTGAGAAGTGGCTGATGGTGACAACTATGACCTAGGACTCTTCCTCCTAGGCTGACATGGTCTACAGCACCTGGTTCCTCCAGGCCAGCAGTGGCAAGATCTTCACTGTCATGACGTAGCTGTGGGTCATCTAGGTAGAACTTCCTGGTGATGTTTGTCATGTTGCTGCTTTCCAAAGATTTTCATACTCTTTGGTCACCATTTTTTCACTGCTTAGCAGTACTTGCCCTGACTTCTCACATGAGGAGGATGCTCACCAACCCTGGAGCAGTAGCCAAAGGAAATGCTGCAGAAGAATACTTGGGAGAGTTTGCAGCTGAAACCTGGCAAAGCCATCTGCAAGTTCCAAAGTGCTGCTGTAATAAGCCTGAGCTCGCTCCCCACAGCAGTATCTGCAGAAGACGTATTTGGAAAATGGATCTGTTTTTAATGTTCTTTGCTAAGTGTATAGTCTCATTGTTCTCTATGCTCTAATTCTTTGTGCATTTCAGTTTATTTGCTATGTCAGAGAGGCACAGGTTGAATGCAGTGGTTTTTCACCACCAATAACTGCAATCCTTTTGATCACCTTATGCCTTGAGGATCTTTTCTTTTTCACTTTTATTGAAGTTGTGTTTGGCACCAAATCCACTCAAAATGCAGAGATAAAACAGAGGCTGAGAGACTGAAAAGTGAGGGGCCAACATGGGATTGGCACTGCGGTGGGAAGGGATGGGGTCTGTCTTTGGCAGCCCCCTTCAGTTCCTTGAAAGAATCCTTTCCTAGGAGTCTGATTTAGGCAACTGCAAATGGGAAGTAGGAAAGGAGGCCTGGGGTTCTTACTGAGGCCCCCTTTCATTATGGTGGGAATTTATGATGAAATTTAAATTACCAATTTGAGAACTGAAAAAGAATCAGTGGTTCATTTGTGATCAATAGGGTAACCTGAGCCTCCACAATCCAATTGCTTGAAGAAAGCAGAGTTTTATATATTAATACTCACAGATGGCAAATTTTTCAAACTGATAACTGGATGGTGCTGTAATCAGTTTTCACCTGGACTACTAATGAAAGGTGTTGGGCCAGCAGAGGAAGCCAAATGTCATTATCTTCCTGCACACTTAGTATTTTGCTTAAGAACACTTGGCATTTTATAGGACGTTGTTAGGGATAATACATGGGTTATTAAAATCTTGTATACTGGGCTGCATTTTTAAATCACAAAGAAAAAAAATCAATGTGAACACAAAACACAAATTCTCAGACTTCTGTTTCAGGGAGTTTTTATTTGACTATGATCCATTAGAACTACCCCTTGAGCACAAAGGGCCTTTTACTAACAGCTGTATTTTGGTCTTGACTAGCTCTTACACTTACTTTGCTTTGAAGTTGTAAAAGATCTGGACACTAAACAGCACAACTGGGACCAGGTCCCTGGTTCACTTCCAAGCAAGTACCTTGACCCTTTCAACAAGTCTCCTGGGCATGCCTGTGTGTTTTAAATTGGCAATGTTGTTTAGACAATGTAATATTTCATGTCTGTGTACAAGAAACAAGCAATTTTTTAGAAACCAGTGTTTCAGGGAAGAGGGAAGAGCTGCCACGGCGTCCTCCTCTAGTGGCATTTACATGTATGTATTGCAGATTGGAGAATATCTTGGTCCAAAGAACAATGATTTCTGTGTGGTCTTTGCTGCCCTCATGTTTTAATTTCATTTTAATATCTTGAGAGCACAAGGGCCTTGGCATTGATTTTTGTTGTTCTTGTTGCTTCAGCCAAATTTACAGTGCATAAGAGAAGAGTGGAGTTCCAGAGCGGCCCAATGCTTCATGCATCTTGGTGCTGTAGGTTGGTGTTCAGGTGGGAGACAGGCACAGCACACAGTGAAACACAAGAAGAAAACAGATGTTTCCACTTGACATTGCCAAGATCATGTTGGGACTGCGGGCAATGAGCTCTATGGCAGGGACAGCTTTTTGGGCCTCAGTTACAGGTGAGAGTAGGAGACAGGAATGAAAAGAATGAAAGAGAGAGAAATATTCCTAATGACACGAGCTGGTCTGATTTTTGGATTTCATTTATGTTTGTTTTTCTATCTAAGTCCCAAGTGGTGAAATAAGAGCCTTGGCCAGAGCTTAAAACTGTGCCAGAAAGCAAACAGTTCCCCTCTTTGAGGACTTGCCTTAAAATTTCCTGGTTTGTATATTTTTTTTGCCAGTTGTATCGATAAGAAATCTATAATAAATTCTAAAGGTCTTACTCTAAGTTCACCTCCCATGCTAATGAAAGCTGGTGTTTCCCTCCCAGTCAGGATGCCTCCCTATTTATCTGTGAGCTTTTTTAAAGAAAATGCTCTATTTGTCTCCATAAACAAACAGTTATCTTTTGTATACCCAAATGATCAGTTTTTTCTGGAGGAATGAATTCATTATATCCCCTTTATTTTGAGTTCCTGATATCTTTGCATTAATTAAACATATTGCTGCTACCCTTATTGCTCAACAACCACTTTGAGGAAAAATTGCTTTGATGTCATCTATCAAAGCTATACATGTGCACATTGCATGATTAATAAATCCCCCTCTTCATTATGTATCACACAAAAATGGACATAAGTTCACAAAATCAAGTGCAGATGAATGTTCTTAAAAACACCTCCTAAGAGCAGTAAAAGTCCCCCAAGTGCAGGGGCAGTAACTGGTGAAGGAGGATGATCCACTGATGGGCCCTTGATATTGATGACTTGCCTTATAAGGTTTTGCTCTGGAAATTGAAACTTAGTCTATTGTTATGGGGTGCCTAATGGTTGCCTCCTGAGAGCCTCCTTATTGCTCAAATGTGGCCTTTAAGCCAAACTCAGCATATGAATGCATTGCTTTCCTCCCAGCGTGGGACATGATTCCTGTGTATGAGCCTCCCTGGCACTGAGGGATTGCTACCAAGTGCCAACTGGCAATGTGACTGGAAAAAGACCTTGAATAAAAGGGGGAAAGGGTAAAAACATATGAGTTTATATGGTAAAATACTTCAAAATGAGTCAGGAGGTCATCCCAGAGGTGATGCTTACACACATCTCAGTAGGATCTCACAGAATTCCAAAGTGGATATCACCCCAAATAGTGGGGCTCCTGGGGGCTCTGGAGACATCCAGGTCCTATGTCGGGGCAGATAGCTCTGGAGTTTGGTGCCTTGCCAGTGGGCCCTACTTTGGAGTTTGTGCTCCTGAGAGTGACAGAGTTGGACTCAACTATGTCTTCCCTGCACATGGCTCATCTGTCCCTTCTATTCAAAACTATCCTTGGTGCTGGAGTTTGTAGGTGTATGTCCAGAGACTTGAGTCTTTGGACTGTCCACGTGCCAGCTGGGCCCAGAACCTTGGTGGAGCAGCAACTCCTACTTTAAAGCTCATTGGACTCACCCAGGACAACTGGCAGGGAGATGATGATGGACAACGGCCATCCCAGTGAACAGAGAGAATCTGCAGCTGCAGGCAGGATAATCCCATCAATCTTTCCCTTGGGATATAAGCCACCTCTCAATTGGAGGTGGAGTTGACATCACCATCCCAGACTCATCAGGATGGGGGGAAGAGCTGTGGACTAGAGTGGGCATACCTGTATTCTACTATAGACATATTGTGATTCAAGCAAAGGAAGAAATTACAACATTGAGTTAAAGCCAGTGGCCATTGGAGGCTCTAGGGGCAGGGAGAGGGAAAAGCAGTTGCAATACAAGGGCTTTTTTGAGACTTGGATATTGTCCTGAGTGACATTGCAATGACAGATATAGGCCATTTTAAATCATCATATAACATATAGAATTGTGTGGGAGAGAGTGTGGTCTACAATATGAACTATGGTCCATGCTTAATTGCAAAGCCCCAGGATGTGTTTATCAATTGCACTAATGTGCCACACTAATGAAGGATGCTTATATGGTAGGTTGTGGGAGGTGTGGCAGATTGGGCATATGGGAATCCCTATATTTTTTGTGTAACATTTATGTAATCTAAGTATCTTTTAAAAAATTAATTAATTTAAAAATATCACATCTAAAGAAAAAAAAAAGATACTACAAAAAAGAATAAATAAATGCCTCCTAACAGTCAAGAAACCTCAACTAGTTCTGAAGTGTAGAAAGTATGAATAAATTATGGTATATTTATGTGTGTATATTGTAATGAAATGTTTCTCAGAACATATTACAATATATTTACATTATTAATACATTATAATCAAATATCACTGAGATATAATAAAGAAATTCTCAGCAATAGAAAAGAGAACTCTAAGGAAATCTATGAGAAAATGGAACTTCCAAATTCCTGTGACAATATGGATGAAATTCATTGAAAAAATATATTCGCCAGAGTCAAATGATGATACTCATTGACATGGACTGATCAGTTTGGATAGTGGTCACTCTTGGTGACATAATGATTAAAAGGATGCAGGAAAGCCACCTGAGACAGTGATCATGTTCTTTTTTATTAGAGAAGATATAGGTATACAGGAGTCATGCAGAGAAGCAAAGTTCCAATACACCACCCCTATATTTTCCTTAATATTCACATTTTGCATTAGTGTGTTAACTTTGTTACAAGTAAAGAAATAATAATATTATAATTATACTATAAAGATAGTCCATTGATTACATTAGAGTTCATAAATCGCATCAAACATTTTTATGTATTGTATGGTTTTGTTTTCATTTTTATTCTAGTAATCTATATACAATCTAAAATTTTCCTTTTAACCATATTCTCATATAAACCACAATGGTGTTAATTGCACCCACACTGTTGTGCCACCATCAACAACATCAATTAACAAACTTTACCATCACCCCAAACAGAAACTCCATACCACTACAGCATTAATGCTGCTTTCCCACCCCAGTGTTCTAGTCTATAATTTTATGTATTTGTGTATTCTAGTTATTTCATATATAAGTTAGATCATTTTATTGGAGCTAGTGTCTAAGTCCTTGGCATTGTCACAAGAAAGAATTCAAGGATGAGCCAAAATTTAATTAGACAAGTAGAGATTTTATTGGGGGTGGGGGTAAAGCAAGAGAACAGAAATACGACTTTAGAGTATAAGGTGGGCATTCTCAAGGGAGAGAAATGCAAAGTTCTGCCCTGGGGTCCCCTGTTTTATTGGGGGGTACAGACTCCAAGGTCTGCACTGATAGGCATATTTGAGACAAAGCAGAGAAGCTCTATTAGGTGATTTGATTCTCTTAGGGGGTTAGAGGTTTCTATGCAGTAGTGATTGACTCCCAGCTGCCGCTCCCATGAAGGGTTTATGAAAATAGGTGGGCAGCATGGAATATCCTCTTTTTCTTTCTGCTGGGTGGGTGCCTCAATTTGCAATCCTATGACTTGTTTGTGCAGTCAGTAGTCACATGCTTTTGGTGTTGTTTCCTTTTTGCCTCTTGTGAAAGTTGTAAGCCGCTTTCTCATAACTTATTTGTGCACATCCGCAGGTACCAACTGCCTACTGATAACCTGCCTACATGAGTCCAACAGGATGTTGCTCCAGTTTTTTTCTACTGGGTGATGTTTGTGTGAAAATTTATTAGGCTTCCTGACTCTCCTCCTAAGATCTCTATTTTATCCTGCTTCAGTCATACAATATTCATCATATTCAGTCTGGCTTATTTCACTCAACATGATGTCTTCAAAGTTAACCTATCTTGTAGATTGCATCAGTACTTCATTTCTTTTTATGGATGGAAAATGTTCCATTTTATGTGAATATCACATTTATCCAAGCAACTGTTCACAATCAGAGTTCTGGATATTTAAGAAACTTCACATTGGAAAATTTCATGGAGATGTATACTTATGATTTACATATTTTAAATTCCATAAAACTTTACTTAATCTCAAAGTATAAATTAAATATCAGATTGAACTAAGCTGAAAAATGACCATCAACTGAATTATAAGTTTTCACTTGCAACATTTCTGTCCTCGTGAACGTTTGTTCTGGCACTGTCAAAATCCCCTGTATTGTTTCCCTCTGCTTTGTATATGATTTGCATTTACTTGCACTAAGTTGTACTTGCTTGTTGCCTCAAGATCTTCTCTTCATCAGCTCTCTCACAAAACAATAAATGGAGGCCTGGAATATTTTAGATAATGGTTCCTGGAAAAAAAACTCTATAATTATAGATAGCAAAAATATTCCCCAAGCAGGGTCTCCAGAGAGCTCACAGCATCATATCTCATGGTCCCAGATGGGCTTCAGGGTTCCACCCTGCACAATACTTAATGCACATGCAGGCAGAGGCAGCTAGCTGCATCCACCTCTCCAGCACTATCATCACCAGACACCACACTGACCTTGGTGACTCAGGAGTTTCTGTTCTCCACTGACCATCTGGATATGATTGGATGCAGAGTTAGCCTTGGTCCACCAGGTGAGACCTCTTCAATGAAAATAATATATTAACTGTACATGATTGTTACTTATTATTATTATCCTGTGACCTCTATTTCTGTTAGGAATGTTACATTGCTAGAAATTATAGACCTTGATAAAATGGGTTGAGTATTTCTACATCAAAACAATTATATGTTTAATTTTACCACTAGCTTTTCTGTATATAGTCAGTTATGTAGACTAATAAAATTTCTATTTCATGCTTAACAATCTTATTTCTAGAGAGGAATAAGAATCACTCCTAATTCCCAGTTTTACAGATGTTCATATATCTCTAAGGTCATTCTCAGAACATTGCCAGCATGGAATGTCTCATTCAGCTGGGATTCATTTTATTTTCCCCAGTATAAAAAATCAGATATATGACAACAGTATAACATTACCATTTGCTTCCTTACAAAATACACAGTTGATATTTTTTTACATTCTAGATTTAAAGGAATTTGGGGTTAATACATATTTTATTTGGTAATTATGCCCAGAAATAGAGGGTCTAATGTTCTTAATGTGCAGCTCTGTCTGATATTGAGTAGAGTCAGTTGGTGGCAGTGACAGCAAGATGTGTGCCTATCCTCAGAAAAAATGAAATGGCCCAGGAAAAGAGAAGACTGCTTCTTTCATGACTGAGCTTGTGTCATATGTTAGCCATTTTGGAAGAATTATCCATTAAATGCCAAGAGAATTCTCTAAGACTCAGAACTTAATAATAAACATGTTAGCTATTAGAGAGCTGAAGGTTAGAGTGGACAAAAAAATAGTCATGGTCCATGCAGCAAGAGAATGCAGGAATTGCCACCCTATTAAGGTTGTGATCAAGGTATGATCTATGTGGGTGATATTTGAGAAGAATGAATGAGACAGGAAAACTAGAGTGTTCTGCTTTTGGAATCTTAGCCTGAATTGAAACAGGAAGCCAGAACAAAGCCTGAATAATCCAAAGAGTAGGAAACAGGTTATCAAAGGTTCAGGTTATTGTCCCAGGAAGAATTCAGGAAATTCAGTGGTTGCTGAAATACCAAGAACCACTCTGAGCAGTGCCCCCTTGTGAGTTCCTGACGCCCATTTTGTCTTCCTAAATCCATAAAAATACCCTAAAGGGAGGTGCACAAACATACTTGAGACTAAAAACCTGTGACCTCTGTGCTTTAGGTTCTCCCCTACACTTTAAAAGTCCAAGGAATTTTTGATATATGGTTTTGGTTTCTTTATATAATTATGGAAGCAAAGCAATTGCTTTGTGAAATTATATACATTCTCAAAAGCAAATACAAAGGAAAAATCTATTAAACATTTGGATTGTATGTATCCATGTACACTTTAATCCTACAGCATGTTATTTAATGAGATTTCTATTTCTCAGTAGAATCCTATATAAAAGTTAATGTGGAAACTGGAGTGAGTCAGTAAGAGATGACTCAATTTCCCTTCAATTTTTAAACCCAAGATCTGGAATCTCTTTTTGGATAAAGGCTTCCTTGATCCCAGATTAGTGTTTGGGAAACTTGTCCTGAGCTGGTGGTGTCTTTTACTATTTCTCTCTGCAAACTACCCTACTTAACTCATATTCTCAGCCTGAATGATGGTTTCACAAACCACACAGTGACCTCAAAACACACAGCCATTTCTTTATTCTTTAGAAATTCTAATTCTTAGCACAATGCTAGATATATGAGTAGACACTCAATTAGGAGCTTGCTGATAAACTATTACAATTCTTAATGCAACCCAGACAATTTAGAATGAGAACTAAAATTCTGACCAAAGGCAAAAGAATGCCAAAATTGTGTTGACTGAGAGCTTCACTTTCATTACACTCCCAGGTTTGGCCTTCATTACTCTTGAGCACACACAGCACTAAGTCAGCATTGGCCTTCTGGAGATCTTTCGCTCTGATGTTAACCTTATGTATAGTATGTCTCCAGTCATGTACTGCTGCATCAACTACAATTCCACTTCCCTGACCACCACCAAATGAACATCAAATTATTTACAAAAAGAAAAGACTACAATAAGTGAAGAAATGTAAATATCTTCAGAACTCACAGAAGGCAGTCAAAATTGCTGTTGTAAAGAATGAGATGGTTCAAAATTTAGGGGATATGCTAGTTTAAGGAAATGTAAAGCCTAAGAACCTTAAGAACAGTAAACCTAATATCTTTTTGTAAGTGACAGTGGGTCTTTTAAATAAAAGTTTTATTTCACTGTTTTTTTTTTTCTTTATCTAAAGCTGGTCTTCTAATTCAGCCTCCCTGGAGTAAAATTTCATACTCATGTGTAATACAAATAAAATAATCAAAATCTTCCTTCTTAGGAAATATGCTCTGGAGACTCATATAACAAGGGAAAGGCATACCTTCAACCAATGGAGGTCAAGTTAACTGAAGTGTTGCAAAATATGGAATTGAAATGATCAGCCCTCAGGAAATGAATCTAATGCCCCAGAACTCCTGGGCTAAGGAAAGAAGGAAGAAAAGGGTTTCACTGTCCAAGTCTTGGGGTTCCAGCTCAGTTTCTTGGCTAGATATTTTTCTCCATTCCTTTATGGGATGGCTGCGATTTCAGTACGCAAAAACATACTCCCAACTATCTGGCAGACACTTCAGGTAATCTTGCCTGGATGTACATTAAAATCCTCTATTTAATAAATAAATTAATGTAGTGTTCCTTTCTTCATTTTAATTTTAATTTTCAAATTTGTGATTGGGAGTGATTTTGAACTTTTTCTTCCCCAATATTTCCATTAGCCATTTGAAATTATTCTGTCCAATTGCTTCTCTTGCTGTTTATGCTATTGAATAAATATTTTATAATTTGTAAATCTTACCACATATTAATGATTTTTTGAGTGAATTCTTAATGGGGAAAACAGTTTTTCCATTAGTACCAGATATATAATCATTTTTGATGCTATTATTCCAAAGCTTTAAATATTGTTTAGTAAAATTTTTACTCTAGAGCAAAATATACTCCTTTATATTTTGGATTACATTTCCCTGTTTTGAAATGAAATAAATATTTCCCTATATGTTTTAATGTTCTTGATATTTTTTTTTTTATTTAACCTGCTTATACACTTTTTTGCTTTGAAATTAACCTCAAAAAATTTTTAAAAGATTATTAGATAACATAAATGTTACACAAAAAATATAGAGATTTCCATATGCCCCACTCCTCACAACCTTCCATACCCTCCCACATTAACATCCTTCATTAGGGTTGCACATTCACTGTAATTGATAAATGTATTCTGGGGCTTTGCTATTAAGAATGGACCATAGTTCACATTGTAGTCTACACTCTCCCATACTGTTCTGCATGTTATGTGATGATATAAAATGGCCTATAATGTGATTGTAATGTCACTCAGGATGATTCCCAAGTCCTGAAAAAGCTCCTGTATTACAACTTTTTTCCCCTCTCCCTGCCCCCAGAACCTCCAGTGGCCACTGGCTCCACATCAATGTTGTAATTTCTTCCATTGTTAGAACCAACCACAATATGTCTGTAGTAGAATACCAGTAAGTTCACTCTAGTCCATAAGTCTTCCCTCAATCCTGTGGATTCTGAGATGGTGACATCTACTCTGCCTCCAATTGAGAGGGGGTTTATATCCCATGGGGAAAATGGATGGGACTATCCTGTCTGCACCTGCAGACTCTCTTGGCTCCCTGCGATGGCTGTTGCTCATCATCATCTTGCCACCAGTTGTCCTGGGTGAGTCCAATGAGCTGTAGAGTAGGTGTAGCAACTCCATTGAAATTACAGGCCCAACTGGCACATGGACAACCCAAAGACTCAAATCTCTGGATATTTATCAACAAACTCTAGCACCAAGTATAGGTTTAAATAGAAGCGACAGATGAGTCATGTGCAGAGAAGATATAATTGAGTCCAACTCTGTCACTCTCAGGAACACAAACTTCAAAGTAGGGTCCACTGGCAAGGCACCAAACTCTATAACTATCCACCCTGATCATAGGACCTGGGTGTCTCCAGAGCCCTCCAGAGTCCCACTTTTTGGGATAGTATCCACTTTGGCAGTCTACGAGATCCTGCTGAGATATAAACTCTTAGTCATATAAACTCATTTGTCTTTACCTTTCCCCCTTTGTATTTGAGATCTTTTTCCATTTGCATTGCTAGTTGGTGCTTGGTAGTAAACCCTTGGTGCTAGGGAGGCTCATCCCTGGGAGTCATGTCCCATGCTGGGGGGAAGGTAATGCATTCATATGCTGAGTTTGGCTTAGAGAGAGGCCACATTTAAGCAACAAGGAGACTCTCAGAAGACAACTGTTAGGCACCCTATAACAATAGACTAAGTTTCAATTTTAAGAACAAGGGCTCATAAGCCTAGTCATAAATATCAAGGGCCCATTAATGGATCATTCTCCTTCACAAGTCACTGCCCCTGCACTTGGGTTACTGTTGCTGCTTACTTAGAGAATATGAAAGAGCTTAACAGGATGAGAATTCAGTATTCTCTCAGTTATTGTGTGAGTCTCCACCCACTCTGAAAATGCCCCATGATCATATGAACATTCTTATATACCTTATATGTATGTTCAAGTGAACTTCCTCCAACGCATCCCCCATCACTGCCATCCCACACCAGCGATCCTCCCCCTCCCCAGTTGTAACCTTTCTGTGATCCAAAGCTTCTTCAAAAATGAAGCCATTACAATAGCCAAATACAATTAATAGGAAAGTGAAACAATAATGATAAGATTAAATATAAGAAATAAATTAAAAATTTTAAATGACTAAATATAAAATAAAATTAAAAGATTGGGATATTAAAAAATAATGAAAAGTATTTAAAAGATTTTTTGACATTTTGCCTTTCATCACTGCAATATCTGGTATCCTTTCTGTACCATGGCACCTTCACCCACTCATTCTCTAGTATCTCACTATTTTTCATTTTGTTTGCAAAGAAGTTTTAGGTCACAGCAAAGTCACACACAGAGTACAGGAGACTCTCATAAACCCAACATACTCCTCCTTTCCTCCCCCCCATATTAATACCTTTTTATATGTGGGTGGTACCTTTGTTATAACTGATATACATATAGTGAAACATAACTACGAAACATGGTCAATGGTTTACATTATTGTTTACATTTTAGGCCATACACTTTTATAAATTTTGATGATATTTACCATGTCCTGTATCCATCATTTTAAAATCATGTAGAATACTTCCACTGCCCACTAAATACCCCCTGTTCAATCTATTTTATTTCTCCCTTCCCCTCTCCTCAGGGCCCATGGCGAACCCCTGTCTTCACTCCTTGGATGAAAAGATTCATAGTTACATGCAACAATATTGAAGTCTTGACACACTGGTTTGTCCTTCCCTATTAGGAACTGCCCATGCTCTTGAGAGGCTCCCACCTGTCTATTTGTGAACAAACCTATCCTCCCAAGGATGGTGTCCAACTCCTTCCCACTCATTATGTGTGTCTCCACACACTGATACAACACATTATGACAGAATAATCACTCACATCCTCCCTAGAATCCTGCTGCCGGCGTGCCCTCTCCCGAATGCACCCCCATCCAACACCGTAAACCAGTAACCCTTCCTTGTCATATTGCCATAAGAGCATTCCCAACTTTGTACTTTCAACCACATATCTGCCAATCCCCAGTATTCACCTGGTCCCTCTCCCAACCCTCCACTCAATTCCCTGGACATTCCAACCCATCCTTTCCAATCTACCCACCTATAAACCTTGCACCACCCAACCTAATAATATCACTACCCTCCTGTCATATCCCTTCAATATGCAACTCCATACTTTCTCTTTACCATAGATTATGTCCATATGGGTGTTGCCTCACAACCTTCTTCTCCCTTTCTATTTCCTGTAAACCTCCTGCTTATACATTTTTATATAGCAAGTAATGCAAGGATATAACTTGATCTTTTACAAATTAAAATTATAAAAATAAAATTTTAATAATAGTTTATCTATTGGTTTTAGATATTTTTAATGCAAATAAAATTTCTTTATATAGCAAGAATTGTTTGAGACTTTTTCAATTATTTGTATATGCAGTTGTTGGCCCCAGTTGTCTCAATTTTGATATGAACTAGGTTTCATATATACATACTTCCAGGCAAGCTTAAGAATTTTATTTTTTCTAGTATGTAATTTTTTGAGATAATTATTTTGATGGTGTTAAAATCATAAAGTAATAAGAGAAGAAGTTATACTTTGAAAATAGTTATCTTCTTATAGGGACAGGTGTTACAAACCTCCTTTTAGCCACATCTTCTTTAAGACAATCCTTTAAACCCTTCAGTGAAGGTGTGTCATTTCATGTTCTTTTCTTATTAGACTATTTCAAGGAGATGTTAATGTTCTCTCTTTATATATATATTTCGGGGAGATCAGTTTATTTTTGTGTGTGTGTTTTTCACAAGTATAATTGTGGAAGGGCTATTTGACAAATTTCAGCATAACTCCAAACTGTACAGATGTCTTCAGTAAAAAAGCCATTTATTCTTGGCCCTTTTAATACAGTTGAAGTGTCATAGTGCATCACAAATGAGAGAGGTGCAGTTAATAGAATTAGGGGCATAATATTAAAGAAATAAAGTGTTTTCTTCCCACTGCTGTTTAGCTAATAACATAATGCAAACGTACTTTAATGACTATCATAATCATCAGTAATTCAATTTGCAGGACAAAAGTCCACAGGTCTACTAATTTAAAAGGCTGAAAATAATAAAACAATATAAAAGTCAGTGTTTTTATCCATTAGTTAACAATCTCAGATTCATATTTCTTTGATTACAATTTTATAAGGTGTGGAGGGGCATTGGGAGTGTAAGAGAGAAAGGGGAAAATTGGCAGTGCAGCTGAAGAGCAGAGCTGGGACAGTGGTCCAAATTAGTCATTATCCAGATTAGGACAGTGTTTGGTAGTGTATTGTAAAGGATATTAAGTATTGATAATTCAACAGCCTCAAACACCATTTAATGAGTAATATTGGTGGGCTTAAGGAATAAGCAGAGATGGGTAAAGCGAAACAAAGTGAAAGAAGGAAAATGAAAAATGGGAAAACATTTTAATGTTGGAGAATGTGAAAGGCCATCCAAAAAATTACTTTAGTTTCCACTTAGAAAGAGCTCTTCCCATAAGCTTCCTGTCCCTGGATTACCAAACACAAAGTTTAGACAACAATTTGTGTAGGCATTATATTTCACTAATTTGATGTAAAAAAATCCATGTCTGATTTAATAAAAAATATCAAGGAATATTTGGTGGTATAGCTTTGTTATTGCATCGAGTAAAAAGGGCAATAATGCCAACTAGTGGAGTAATAACAAGCCGAGGTCCTGCCAGGCCTGTCTTGAAGAATAGTTATTATCTATTTTTATGTCAGCAGCATGAGTATTCAAGAACTTGTAAACAGACATGCTCCTTCCAATCCATCAAAAACAATCCAACAATCCTTAATATCTCAATTAGTCAGATGTACCTTTCAAAAATGAAATTTCTCAAGTACTATCAAATTAGGAGTTACTGGGACATGAAACAAATAGGGCATTTATTTCAGATATTAGCCTGTTTTCATAAAGTATTTATCTCCAACTTCAGTTTACTCCAACATTCCTTTATAATAAATAAGATAATGATTAAAATTAGCCATTTCCCACAATTCTCAACTCATAGACATGGACAGTTAAGATCATTTAGTCAAAATTTTCAAGAAGCAATGGTAAAACAGGTTAGAAACACGTCTTCATTTAACTGAACTTTGAAGCAGAATAAAAAAGAGAAAAATTTAAAACATCATTACTCTAATGGAAACTAAGCAATTACGTGTGGGATCCTAAGTGACAGGTCTTTCCCAATGGAAAATCCTGAGATTTGAGCACTGTGACTTTATAGAAAGCAGGGTGGTTTAATGAGGAAATTTTATCTTTAATAAAGAGATAATCAATATTTTGTTTTGGGCATTTACTAAGCAATTCACAGTTCCTCAACAGATTTTAACGTAGGTTAATTGTAGCATCATATGCTACAAACTGAAACTCAGGCAGAGGCTGTGTCATCTAGTACAAAATGCAGCAGGAGTCCTATTGTGGTCAGGAATAACATGGTCTCTCCTATCTTTCAGAATAATTTCCTCAGATGCGTGAATTTGAAGGTGATATGTTGTAAAACTTCATTAAAAAAAACTGACTAGATATTATAGAACTTCTACTTTGGGATATTTTGTAATTCTTAAATTGGTTCTTCAATGATTATGAATATTTTGTGATAATCTATTTGCTCCCATTATAAATATATTTACATATTACTGACACTTAAAATTATAAATGAGCACACTACTGATTTTGTTCTGTTTATCTGCCTTAGGAAAGGTGGTGGAGCAGGAAGATAATCATTGAGCTTTTCTCAGAGTGCTAGGCAGCTTTTAAATGCAGGTGCTTTGCTCAAGGCACCATCTACTATGATTTGGGGTTAAAGGAAAGCAGGTATACAAATGAAGCCAAGAAAAGATGCCTGGATCCAAAAGAGAGGAGGCTCTGTGCAATTTAAGGATGAGGAGAAAAATAATATCATCTCGATTTACTGATACTCATTATCATGCAACATACATTACAGCAACTTATGGGAAGAGCTCTTCAAAGGGTGGTAAATTTGCCCCAATTAAATTTCTTATGGAATATATTTTTCTTAATATCTAATTAAATATTTTAATATGGATATGCCCCACCCATCATGTAAATTACTCTAACTGTTGCAAGCCTAATTCACTTAGCTCACCAATCTACTTCATTCAGCTCATCCTGACATAGGTTCCTGGGCCAGTCTCCTCAAGTATTTGTTTCTTCATAGAGTTCCTTTTATTTAAACAATTGTCAAATATTAATAATAATACAGGATTGAAGGTAGTTAATTAACTGAGAAATTATAAGGAGAACACCATTATTAACTATAAAATACAGTATTCAGCAGCAAAAATGTAAAGAGTAAGAACATAAGGGCCTATGCTTCAAAATAGACACAACAGCCCAGCTCCATTGAGTCAAAGAAGAAAAAAGCAAGGGATAAGGGCATAGGACAGAGTATTGAAGACTTTCATTCTAGCATCCCCAAAGTTGACTGTGGAAGTAAAATTTTCTACATTTAAAAATATTATATAAATTTTATGAGTTGCAATTTTCTTAAAAGTCAGAATTAAATGTTCTGCATAGGAAAAAAGATATGCCTAAGCAACATATCATATTTGCACAAGGCTGCCAAATGTCATGGATATTCATAACAAATGAAAACAACCTAAAGCCTATGGCAGACTGAGCAAAGATTATTGTAAACTATTCTTACTATACAAACATACAGAGTTTCATAGGAACTCTTGTGCTTCTAGTTGACACATCTACTTTTTAAAGTGTGACATTTATTCAGATGTTTGTGAGAGGTGGTACAAAACTATTGTATTTAGAAAAATGGCACAAAAGTGAATTCCATAGTTGATGAACATGCACGGTTCATTCACATCTTCAACAACAAAAAGTGTTCTAACACTACAGAACTGAATAAGAATACTAGCTTCAACG